>OY998145.1:20690496-20943350 GCA_963921925.1 Sphagnum tenellum
TTGGTTCAGACCTCGTCGCGATCCAACTCTGCAGTCGGGAGTTATGGCCGTTCAAAGTTCCGGGAGTCCCGCCGGGACGATTTCGGGACAACTTCGGGACTCCATTTCGGGAGTCCCGGGAATTTGTGCCATTTGGGTGTAGTCCCCACAACGTGGCGCAGAGAATACTATAGGGAGTATGGTGGTGGCATACTCCCGAGCCAAGGATGTGGTGAGTCCAAGTGAGTTCGGGTCCCCGTGGCTTGTCCCAACACCAAAAGAGTGCAAATGGATTCTAACCAACTCGTGTTGGTTTGTGACGCAGGTTCGTGTGACCTAAAAGCTTGATCTCTTCCTAGTCTAATCCCGGGGCTCCCAACTCGACTCTCTACCCCTTTCTAGAGTTGGAAGCCGGGAGCGTGCTACCAAGTCTCAATTCCGCAACTTGACTTTGGTGAGACCCTCAAGTGGGTTTCACCCCCGTGACTTGGGAGCGCGTCATTCACCCCCACGCTTGGCCAAAGTAGGGTTGCGACAAGTTTTTTGGGTTTAAGGCATATATCATTAGGGTTTTTTTTGTTAAGGTTTGTATAATTAGGGTTGTAATAAGGCTTAAGGCAATATATCATTTGGATTTTTAGGGTTATGTTTTATTATTTAGTGTATAAGAATTTGGTTCACATATTTCAGAACTTAAGGTTTATACTCTAAACTTTGCTCATTGTATTGGTTTTTTATCTTTCACTTGTTTAAATTTATACCATAATTATGATTTTTTTTTGTTTTCATATGTTCCACAGTTGCTAGAGCTTAATATTTTTAACCCATTTTTGTACAAGTTATGATTTTTTAGGGTTGCGTTTTGAATTGGGACTACAAATTTTGGTGGAACATTGTCATCTTTTATTCCTAAAGGTATGCATTTGTCTCTTGTTACTTCTTATATATATATTCACAATTCAACCTCTTTTCATTTCCTAGTTATTGGATATAGAAAGGGCATCAAGTTTCATGAAGTATATAACCCTAAATAAGGTTTTATACTTTTACACTGATATTTTGTATTCAATATCTCTTTGCATTTTATATTTTTCATACCCATATGCGAATAATGCGTTGACTACCCACAACTAATGTGGGTTTTATGGCTTGAGGCAAGTATTACATTTTGCACCTTTTAAACAATGTGCATTAATTATCATTATGTGGGTATTGCTACATGGGGTTTCAGACAATATGGGTTTAAGGTACAATCGAGGTATTGCATATGTGAACATTTTCAATGATGGGAGGTTTAATAGCTCAATTTGGGTATTGCCAAAGTTTGTCTTAGTATATGGGTTCATTATGCAAGTATTATACATTATGTACATTGGAACAATAGGTATTTTATATCATGATATGGGTGTTGGAATGGGAATTCCAAGTCACAATATTGATTTTAAAATAGCCATGTATGTATTGCATTTTGGGTTTTTGTTCAATGATGAATGTTTATAGAATTATAAATTCTCTTGGCGCAGGAATTTGTCTTAGTTCTTTCAATCATGGGAAGGGTTCCAAACTCCAATTCCATTCATGTCCAAAACCCCACCAAGTCCCCTTTCTTAAACAAAAACTTGGTGTGGACATCTGGGATACGCCATGGAGGGCAAAATAAAGTGACCATTCAATTTGCTTCTGTTCCATATGCTCGCATTTCGGAATTCTTGGAAGGTGAACAAGGGGATACAAGCACCCCTGTGGAATGCAATGTTTACAAAAACTTTCCAAGCCAAATGGATGTCAAGCAACCAACTATCAAAAACCACCTCGGGCATACATGGTAAACATTTATGGCATTAACCTTTTTAATTTCTTTAATTCATATACCAAAGATGTAATCTTTACATTTTGAAAGTTTTTTGGTCTAGGTATCACTGCGGTTATGGACTAGAAGACTATCAAGAAAATTCAACCCACACTCAATCTATTAAACAAATATGTTTGGCATCAATTTCAATCAAACATCTATACACACGACCTGATGTGGCTGAGATCACAATTTATCATAAGGCCCATACATGAATTGATGGGTCATTTGCACATGGTGAGCATGACCCGGAATCCATTTTTCATATGTCTCGTTATGCTCCACGCATGTCACAAGCATTGAAGGACCACATATGGGCCCAATTAAGCTTGGGTTACACAACCAAACAAATATACAACAATCATAAAGTAATTTGGTGGGAACGTGTGAATGCGGGTCAAAGCATGACACGAGATTATTTCATTCGACTTCAAGACATTGCATATTTGGATCGGAAACATAAGAAAGGAAGTTGGCGTTTACACACCAATCCTGCAATTTCAATTTGGTCTTGGGCTCTCCAACATCCGGAAGATGTGTTCTTTTTCCAAAATGTTGGTGAAATTAATGGGACTCCAAGTCCCATTCACCATAGGTATTCAAACACCAACTCAATGTGAGTCCATGCTATCATATGATCACAATGGTGCCATTTTTATGGATGCCACATTTGGCACAAATGACATGAAATTCCATCTATTCACCTTGATGGGGTTTGATGATCATCACACAGGTGTCCCTTTAGCCTGGATCATTACAAGTAAGCAAACAACTGAAGATTTGATCGAATGGTTGAAACCATTAAAAGAGATCACACATGCCACATTGGAAACCATCATGTTTTTTTGTGGACGATGCACCTCAAAGAATTGAAGGCATTACGGTTAGTTCGATACCTAGTATTGACTTTGTGTTTATTTCTTTAAATGTTTTTTAATATCTTTCGTAAAATTCTTGATAACTTCAAATGCATTTTATGGTGTACTAACCCCATCCATTCATGGAGATTTTGTTGCATACGTGTCCTTATTAAGGTCGTATGGGGTATGGACAAGGTTCCCATCTACCTTTGTTGTTGGCATGTTCTCAAAGCATGGCACTTACGTGGTACTGAAAAAATCAAAGATGTGGAAGTGCGGGGTGGAATCCTCCAAGACCTTCATGATGTGATGTACATGTCCATCAATCATGGAGAAACAATTGATGACTTCAAAGAGCGTGGGAGGGTTGATGTTAGAGAAAACCTTCATAAACATAAGCATGGTGATGCGTGGACAAATTATTTCTAGACTTATTACCATCAATTTGGTAAGTGATTATATTTATCATGGTTTAACATTCAAAATTAGTTTGTATAATGTTATTCATCCTTATGTATGTGTTTATGCTTGCAAAATTATGGATGGTGGGTGTTTGAAGAATGCCCCATTCCAACCAAGACACCCAAGCGAGCATTGAATTATATCATGGTGCGTTGAAACGTTGGCTCGCTTTTGACACAAAAGGCCTTAAAGGGCGTAGGCTTGACTGGTTGGTGTGGCGATTAACAACAACCATTGCACGCCACTACATGCACACATTGGAAATGAAAAAAAGGGTTTCATAAAAAACAAGGTTATGGAGGCCATTATTACACGAAGTGTGGAAAAGGCGGCCCTTATTCCATTCACCCATGTGTACCAACCAACCCTTGAAAATGATGGAGCTTGGGCCGTACAGAGCTAACGCCTTCCCAATGTTATTTACACGGTGAAATTCCCATTCACCGAAATGTTTTGTTGCACATGCAAATGGGCATTGCGAGCGAACATGTGTAAACACCAAATTGTGGTCATTCTCACATGCACTGACATTTCTCAAGAGGATATCATTCATTACTGTGGAACATGGTATGGATCACATCGTGGAGGGTTGGGTCACATGTTTGTAGACCCGCGACATATTCCAGATGATATGGAGTCCAATGATGATGACGAGAATGATCATCTTGAAGGTGATGATGGGATCATGAACATGGAGCAAAATGATGTCCCTATGGGTGCCATTGTAGGGTCTAATGACACAATAAACTCATCGACCCCAATGGAAAGGGCTTTTGCACAATTGGCCACTACAATGCAAAAGATCACAAATGAATGTAAAGAAGGTGATGTGACACTTTGTGAACATGCCACCTCACACATGAAAGTATTGGCATGTAATATTCGTAACATACGTTTCACAAAGGCAAATGTAATTTCGCACCCATGATTGGTGTTACGCCGTGTAGAAGATGGATTGGGAAATAATGTCAAGCAGCTCAAAGATTGGCATGAAACAATGTTCAATCACACAAATGTACGTACTAAACAATGTCACAAATAAATGTTTTAGTTACTAATCAAGATTGTTGCCATTGGCACTAAGAATTTTGTTTTAGAATAATTTTTGTATGGAGGAAACCACACCCCAAATTCTTTGAACATCATGTATTCAACACACACATGAAGTCTAATATGGCACAAAAGTTATTATTTCCAAGTAATAAACACAAAATGTGTGAAATGCAAAAACACAAGGAGAATGATAATATTAGTGTTAAATGCAAGTATTGTAACTAGGCCCCAAAATCCCAATGGTAAAAGTAAGTACAAGTGCAAGTATTGCAATTATGCCCCAAAATTCCAGTTGGTAAAGGTAAGTATGGATGTAGGTATTGCAATGCATGCCAAAAATCCAGTTGGTAAAGGTAAGTATAAGTTTAGGTATTGTAAGTTTAAATGAAAAAAAACCCTAAATGTAATACCCACATTTTTAAAAAACCCATCTAAATGGTTTGGATACCCTTAAATGAAGACCTAGCCCTAAACACAATATGCACATGCAAAGTCATTTTGATATAATTAAACCCTAAATGCAATACCTGCATTTTAGGTCACTCCGAAAGTACACATGCGGGTTTTAAGCCTCTCTATACGAAGATCTTACCCTACATGTAATACCTCCATTTTGGGCCACTTCGAAAGTACGGATGTGGGGCTTAAGCCTCTTTAAGTGAAAATCCTACCCTAAATGTAATACCTACATTTTAGATCACTCCAAAATAATTGATTAATTTCAAAATAATATGCTAACAAAGGTGTGAGGTTGGGGTTGTTGATTAGGAGTACCATGATTCTTATTTTGTTTCATAAATTTGAAAAAAGGTTATATTGTTTGTGGAACAAATAGTATAATGACAATTATGATCAAACTTATCTTGGTGTATGAGTTTTTCATGAAAAAACTGAACTTGCAATCTATAACATGGAATAATTATCTTAAATAGTGATTTTAATCACTTATTAAAACAAAAATATATTTAAATTAATCAATCAAATATCAAATTAATCAATCTGATTTTTAGATCCAACTTTTTATTATCCAAATAAATAATGTTAAGCCAAATGATTAGTTAATTATTTTAAATAAATGAATGATTATCTAATAATCTTGATAATTAATCATTTAAATTATCTGAAATAATTATCTATTAATTATTTAATTATATGACAAAATTTGTTGATAATTCATGTATTATCATAAATATTTTATATTCAATTAGGGGGAAATTTTTTGGGTTTAGACATATGTGAAACAATACAATCTTATTTCATATTTTCTTCAAAGATATTAGGAAAATTAGGTTGGAGTTATCACACAAAGGTAAGAAACAAACCTTATGTGAAAACCCAACCTTGAATGCAATACAAAGTTTGTTGAGATCAAAAACTAAAACATGCAAGTTTGAAATTGCTTCAAAGATGTTCATATTATTTTTTTCCCCTTTTTAAAGTTGTATACTCATTTCAAAAAACATAAATATGTAACATGTGTAATAAGATATTAAACAATGTTTTGAAAAACAATCAAAGTAGATTATTTTTTACTTTTTTTTTGTTTCACATAATAATAAAAATGATCTCCCCCACATATTAAACCTATGTTTGATTGAGATTTCATTTTATACTTTTTTATAGATAATAAATAAGTTCTTGGTTAAAATAATCATATAGTGGGTCAAAAATATTTTATATTTTATACATATATAACACAAGTCCTTATGTAAACTTTATTTTTTATTATGTATAATATTGGTTTTAAAATTGGTCCAAATATATTGTTATTTGTAACACATAATATATAAATAATCATATTATGGAATTATACTGTTGATCCATTTCAATACATATAATATTTTCATATTTATTTATAGTAATGTATATATATATACCTATGGTTACGTATATTGCGATTTTTTATGAACTTTGTTTTTAATGCGAATTTAAAATTCCCTCAAGTTTAATAGCTAGGTATGAAAATGTTCATAAGCACTTAGACGTCATGTTAGAGTTTGTGTGGAATTTAAAAGCTTTGTGAGGGCCAAGTTATTATGTAATGTTTTTGACACCTTTAGAAGTTGAAAGATGACTTGACTATCCAAAAAATACAATAATGTTCATAAAAAAAAACCAAGAATTTATAACCTTGACAAATTATTAGTTTCAACAAAAGCTCAAACCTAAGGTTGTTAAATTGGTTAAAGTGTGGACATTGATCAAACTAAACAACCTAACCTAAACA
This sequence comes from Sphagnum tenellum, assembly GCA_963921925.1. NCBI lineage: Eukaryota > Viridiplantae > Streptophyta > Sphagnopsida > Sphagnales > Sphagnaceae > Sphagnum > Sphagnum tenellum. The sequence continues at coordinate 20,696,930 of OY998145.1, forward strand.
TGAGTAATAAGTTAGTTAGCTAATTGTTAAAGAACCTAATTAACTACATGATAGGCTACCATTTCAATACATATAGGCCATTATGTAATTTATTCATTAATGTAAGCCTTCTAAGTTAATATCTTAAATGGTCTATGTAGGTATTGAAGGTGATTGAGTTTATTAAATAAACCTATTAGTCATACACGTAATATACTAGCCTAGGCCACGTAAGCCTAATAAGCATTTATGATTGTTTAATGTCTAATCTTTATTGTATTATAACATTTCAAATTTGAACTAAAAGAATTTATAAAAAAGAAAGCACATTTTTCCATATAATTGTTAGAAGTATATATAATAGAATATGATTCAAATTTAGAATTTGGGAAACCCTGAATTAATTATTTTTTTAAATACAAATTAATAGTAAATAAATCTACAATGCATTACAGGGGGAATTTTATATGCAAAAAAATGCAATACACATTTTAAAGAAATTGAAAGAGATTAGCTTGGAAATTAACAAATGGTAAGAAACATACCTTCTTTCGTGTTTTGTTACAAATTTTATTTAATTATTAAAAAATTATGGCTAAATTTATAAATGCCGAAAGTAAGTATGTGTGTGGATATTGCAAAATTATATGAAACCTTAACCCTAAATGCAATAGCCATATTCAAGTTTATTTAAAAATAACCCATAGGTGAATAAGGTAAAACCTACAATGAAAGGGCAACCTTAAATGTAATACCCACATGTGAGGTCGGTTTGAAATACCCAATATGTAGTTTGGGTGCACCTTTAAATGAAAATTAAGGCCTAAATGCAATACCTACAGGCAAGATCATACTGAAATAATCCATAGGTGATTGAAGGAAACCTTATGCCTAAACTGTAAACCCTAAATGCAATACCCGCATATAATGCCATTTCAAAAGTGGTATAGGTACCAAAAATATGTTTATTTATATACGTAAATTAATTATTATTTTCAATTAATTTTATGACAAAATGTAAGTTTTATAATGAATAAAAAACCAGCAACTATTATGGGACCTATATGCAAATATTGCAAGAGATGAAAAAACCCAACAGTTATTATAGAACTATATGTGCGTATTGCAACGAATGAAGAATGTCGGCGGTCATTGGTGACCCATATGCAGGTATTGCAAGGAGGTAGCTAATTGCAAGCGACTATTATGGGACTCATATGCGGGTATTGTAATGAATGCAAAATGTTGCGTTGCTGTTTTGGACATATATGCGGGTATTGCATATTTGAAAATGGCCTTATGGAGTTCATAATAGAAAAGGATGTAGGTAATATATGTTTAAAATGTGTGGATTGTTTTAAAAGTCTTCAGGTGATGTGAGTCCTATTATATTAAATGTAAGTATTGCATAATGTTCATTTTGATCTTTGGTTTGATTCTTACATCTCAAGTATTAAAAAAATTATGATAAAGAAAACATATATGATTAACCATATACCCATCAAACAAGTGTGAGTAGAAGATACTATTATATTGATAAAAGATGTACAAAAATGGGTGCATGAAAAATTACTAAAAAACCCAATGAAAAAAAAACATTGGTTCTTTATAACATATCAACGTATCAAAGTTCAAAATTGGGTAGTCCAAAAAATAAAGGTTACAAAACCTTACAAATTATATAAAGTGAAACCTTAACCCATATTAGTATCTACAATCCCGTGTTTAGTTCGATATATAGCTATTGCATTTGCAGCCTTTGCTGCATGACGGGTAATGTAAAAATGGCAACGTTGCATCTCAACCTGAATTGCATTTGCAACAAACTGGGCCTTTTTTTGGTCCTGAACCCTATAAACACCCAAAAATCACCAAATTAAACCGTAACACACCTTGGATGAAATACGATAAAAAAACAGTAAACATTGCTTATTATAATTTCTTACCTTTCATGAATCATTCTAGATTCATGAAAATTCGAAACATCTCCCAATTGTTTTGTCCGACTTGTTTTACTAGACTCTGGATTTCAAATTTTGACATCCCATGCCGTCTTTAATTGTCGTGCATATACACAACGGGTGGATCGGATCATCCCTTATAAATCTTCATCCTTCTCCATCCGTGATGTTGCATCCCCAGGCATTGAAGCCTAACACCTTCAACAATTGCTCTAAAGCTAATCTGACCAAAGCTGGTTTGGGAGTGGTGGACATTGTTTTGCAACAACTACCAGGTGATTCCACTCGCGCTCTACTTTGGAACGAGCACGACTAGCAACTTTCTAATCGTTTCGCCTTTGCATAACCATGAGATTTCCCAAGATGCGAGCATTCATCTTGGCATGGTCTGGATGTCAAGGACTTCCTATAGAAGTTGAAGGCCTCCCAGGTTTGGACTTTTTTGCCACCAAGCTATGCACCTCCTTCAAATGTTTGGTCAACAACCATTTGGCACAATATGCAACAGTGTAAGTGCCAACTTTGCACTTCCATTTCGACCCAACCTTCATCCATTCCTTGTCCTTCCAAGCCAAATTAGGTGGACAAAGAAGTGTAAGTGGCTAAGAAGCCTACTTAGTTTCCAGTTCCGGACCTAAACCCAAAAACGAGAGTTCAAAAAATAGAATGCAGGTATTGCAAAACAAAAAGTCATAGATTTACATACTACTCTTATAAACATGAATTCTTTTAAGGTATTGCAATAGAAATTTTTTGACAGAAACATTCCCGCACCTTTCAACAAATGATGGAAGGTGTGAATATAATTAAACTTCAAGAAACTTATACAATTTTATTAATTTGTATTTAATCTAATGTCCATAATTTCTAATGTCCACAAATTCTAAAACAATCTATACCAATGTTATCCTTGTGTTTCAATTGTGATAGAACACCATTTTGTTCACCAATTTCTTGATCTGATGCAACAACACCTCGGTCACCAGTTGCTTCATCTGATGCAACAACACTTTAGTCATCAATTGCTTCATCTGATGCAATAACATTCTGCTGAGCAATTGCCGCATCTGATGTAGCAACAGTATGCTGAGCAGTTGCCGCATCTGATGTAGCAACATTTTGTTGAGCAATTCCAGCATTTGATGCAACAATTCCTACATCTGATGCAGCAACATTTTGCTGAACAATTCCCACATCTGATGCAGCAACATTTTGCTGAACAATTCCCACATCTGATGGAGCAAAATTTTGCTCAACAATTGTCGCATCTAATGTAGCAACATGTGACTCAACAACTACTTCATCTCCTCCAGCAATATATGGCAGAAGAATCGCCTCATTTGACACAACAACACTTGGAGGAATTGCCTCATCTGACGCAACAACATCTTGCTTATTGACTTCCAACTCACCACCACTGCTTTTCCTTAGTCTTCTTCCCCTACCCATTACAACCTTTAACCTTAAACAAAAGACCACCAGTTATTGCTAAATGTTAATTATAATGAACTAAACCACAAACAAAAACAAAAATAAAATAAAATCCACCACCATAGAAGAAGGTGATGACATTGTTGTCGTCGCCTTCTTCACAGCAAAACCACAAAGAAAGGCGGAGGTCACCATTTCCTTGCAGCAAAGCCATCGAAAAAGGTGGCGACATCTATCATTTTCTTCTTCTTCTTCAATACAAAGTTAGTGTCGTCGTCACCTTCTTCTCTCTGCTGCAAAAAAAGAAAAGAGAGAAAGTGCCGGCAGTCACCTTCTTTGCTATGCTACAAGGAGAAAAAAATGCAGCAAACAAAAATGAAGAAGGCGACGGCAGTAACGTGAAACAAAGGAAGAGGACGAAGAATAAAGACATTTTTTTTTCAGCTCAGCAAAAGAAGAGGAAGAAGAAGAAGGCGACGACAACAACGCTGCCGTTGCCTTCTTGCGCTGTAAAAAAAAAGAAGGTGACGGCAGCGTTGCTGCCGCTGCCTTCTTTGGTCTGCCATTTTGCACTAAAAAAAAAGAAAAGGTGACGGTAGCACCACTGCTGTCGCCTTCTTGCGCTACAGTGCAACAAAACAAGAAGAAGAAGGCGACAACAGCTTTGCCATCGCCTTCTTCTTTGCGCCTTCTTGCGCTGCAAACAAAAAAAGAAGAAGGCGTTGGCTGCCATCGCCTTCTTTGGTCTGCCTTCTTGCACTAAAAAAAGAAGAAGAAGGTGACAATTTTCTTCGTTGCGCTGCAGCTCATCAAAGGAAGAGGAAGAAGAAGGTGACGGCCTTATTCGTTGCGTTGCTGCCGTCGCCTTCTTACGCTGTAGTGCAACAAAACAACAAGAAGAAGGCAACAATAGCCTTCTTGCTGTCATTGCGTTCTTTGTTGCGCTGCAGCTCAGCAAAGGAAGAGGAAAAAGAAGGCGATGGCAATGCCGTCGCTTGTTTCTTTTTGTTTCTTTCGTTGCAAAAAAAAAAAGGCGACGACATCGTTGCTGCTGTTGCCTTTTTCTATTTTTTCTTACGTTGCAAAAAGAAAATAAGAAGAAGGTTTTGCTACGTTGCGCTGCAGCATAGCGTTGGCTTCTTCAAACAAAACAAACAGAAAAAACCAAAAAAAAAAGGTAAACATCTTATCTCCTTGTCGGCACGTGGGTCTTGTGGGCATGTGGGTCCTGCTCTGGCTCCAGCCACTCCAGCTCCCGTGCTCCAACTCTAGCCGCTCGAGATCTTTGAAGCTTTGGCAATGGAGTGAAGGGGGGTGGGGTTGGTAGGTAGGTGGTAGGTAGGAGGGGGGAGGTAGGTGGTAGATAGGAGGGGGGAGGAAGGAGGGGGGATACGAGGGAGGTAGGTAAGAGGGGGGAGGTAGGTGGTAGGTACAGAATTTCGGGGCGGAGTGGAGGTGAAAAAAAAAAACCCGACGGGCAAGGAGGATGTTCATCTGCAAAACGGGTTGAACAGGCTCACCCTCAATTGGTGCATTGGTGGCTACTGGTTCATTCCAGCCGTAGAATAGGTTTGACAATGGAGGGTACCAAAATGAGGAGTCCACTTGAGGCAAGAGTTGAACTTGTATGACGATAGCTTGTCTAAACAGCTCATCACTCGTAAAAAATTGGGCTAAAGTTTATTTATAGCATCGTAACAAACAAAAACAAAAACAACAAATATGTTAAAAAAAGGAAGGAGGAACCTTACAAAGTGTAGGTAAAGCGCAAGGGGGCAATATTTATGGGAAAAAATGCTTCACAAGAAAACACCAAGCATGGATTTTTGTGAAAACCATTCGTAAGAATTTTTTACCTAAATCCCATTATATGTGGCACATACCTATCAGATGTCCACCATGTATTACAAGAAAATGGTAAAAAAGTTGACAAGCATTTGAAAAAACATAATTCCCATTTGTAAATTAGGTTGTGTAAGCCAATTTACAACACTAAACAAATTGCAAGCATAGATATCTGAATTAGTTTTGTGCAATTCCTTTTTTTTAAGAAAACCTTCAGTACCACGTTCAAAAATTTGAAGGTTTTCCAAGTGCAAGTTTGAGCCCAATCTTTTCCATTTGAAAACCTTGCAGTTCTAATTTTGACACATTTTTTCAAATTCAAAAACCTTTGGGCCCGATTCAAAACCGAATCCAATTCCATGTAGGCATTACACACTTCTTTATGCTAGAAATTTTATAAATTAAAAGATTTATATCAAATTAAAATCAGGGTTTATATAGATACGGAGTTCAATTACTAATGAAAATTAATATTTAGCTTTGAAATTGAGCCTACTTGTCAACCTACTTGTCAATTTTTCACATTAAAAGTCAACTTGCGTATGTAAAGCACCTGCCCATATTTTTAAGAATGCATTTTCATGATTTTAATTCCAAATTTGGATCTAGCAAAAGACCAGTTCCAATGTTTAGTTCTTGTGCCAGTTCCAACAACAACAACAAAATAAAAATAAAAAATTTAAATGTGAACTCAAGTATGGCTCATAGCTTCAACCCCCAATTTTAACACTGGAAACCAGATACCTTCACAACAGTATTTTTAAGTCTTTTGAAGTTACCCCAAATTTTGCACAGCCTGTAGGGTAGAACCACCCATCACTGAACACATACTTGTCATCAAACACTTTTCAATATTTTCTAATTCTTTAACCAAACGATTTTTTGTGTAGTTAGATTTGCAACCTAGAGGGTTACAAATGTTCTTAGAGTGTCAGAAGTAAAAGAGCAATGCAAAAAACACTGGAAGAGGATGAATGATAGTTTTTTTAAATTTTTGAGAAAAAATGGCTCTAAACCCCTCTCTAGTTCCAGCCCCATACCTTCCTCATCTTTAATCCGTTTTGAGTGATTTAAAACCTAATGCATGCGCCAACTAGGACTTTATAAAACTTCTTTGTATTCCAGAGGCAAAGATCCAACAATCAAAGATCGTAAGCTCGAAATCCTAATTTGTTTTAAGTCACCCAGCAGAAAACGCTAAAACCCCTCACACCAAACACCCATATCTTGCCCATTACTTTACAGAATTGAGAGATATTTGGGGCGTTGGAAGCACTAGGTTGATGGCTAAAATTTTTCGTAGAGCTTCAAAATCAGAGGAACAATGTGTTAGGATTCTAACTCGTTTAAGTTCTTAAGTGCTTGCTCACCAACCTATCTACCCTATATGTTTACCAGGTTCAAATTTATTTTTTACCTTTAGGCTTTACCTAGCTGATATATGTTTCAGGCTTTTATATTTACCCTTACCTGTCTGGTATATTAAAATGGATGTACCCACCCAACCCCGCTGAAGGTGCATTTCAAAACAGACGAGCTTACAAGGTGACAGCGTCAGTGCTAAGTCCCACTTTGTGAAGGGAATGTTACCCTTCCTAAGGGGCACTCCTCTAGAATGGCAAAACATTGGGGAAGGCTTTACATGAAAGAAGAAAGAATATGCAGGGAAATTAGTTGCAAAATACAAAATATTTTCTGATATTTTACTTTTAGTTTGATTCAGTTTTTAATCTTTTATATGCTAGAGTTTAATCTGCAACACTTATACCAAATAACATGGGAACCTTGCTATGAAAAATTTGACCATTTTCCATTAACCATGCACATGTCCAATTCCCATTTCCCACTTCTTACGCCAAATTTCATCTTGGAGTTGTTTATACCAATAGTAGGTGGGTGTGGGATGAAAAGCACAGACCCAATGCCCTTATGCCTCTCTTGCCAATTCTTAGGTGATGGAGTGAAACTTGTATTGTCAAAAGAAAGGGAATTACTTGATCAACTCTCCGTGCCTTTGGGTTTCTATGACATGAATACCCAACTCTTATGGTCCAGAAGCAGATTAGCTTAAGTGACCTCCTTGTGCTAAATGACCCACAAACTTTGTGTCTAAAAAGAGAACAGGGGAGAGTACCCTTTCTTGGTCAATAGCAGCAACATAGTTACAGAACCCAGCCACCCTAAGTCTCACAGCATCCCACTCTGTTTCTCACTATTCATCACTCAAAACACACACAAGTTACATCCAAGAGTTCTCTCACTCACACAGTTGCAAAACCCTATGTTGCTCTCTCACTGATAGGTAGCAACTGGGCCATCCTCAGGCCTTACTCTCAGAATCCCTCAGAACTACAATGAGAACAACTGGGCAGCACAAAGAACTCCAAAGCACACAAACTTGTGAACACCAACTTTTTGCAGCAGAAAACAAAAAGAAAACTTGGTCATTCATCAACAGTTTTGTACATCATGTCCCAAGTGCAGTGATCATTCTTCAACTAGCTCCCTCAGAGTAGAAAAATCAGGTCCCTTTCCTAACTCACTCAATCTCCTATTTCCCTCTCAATCTCCAGAAGCAACCAATGCTACATTTTTTGAGCTTCAGCAGCATGTTTCCTTTAGTGAAGATGGTATTGCTTCCCTCTGAGTTTTGCCACCATCTCCCCTATGAGTAATTGCAGCCCATGGTGATGCCTCTACTCAGGACCTTGTACAAGCAGCACACGAAAAAGTAGTATTCTCAGTCAACTTACTACACCATAAGTGCAACAAAAAAATCCTGTAGCTAGGTTCAAAAAATTTGAGAGTACCATTTTCACATTACACTTGATTAAGGATCATCTTGATCATTTCATACTAATGTTGAAACGAGAATTCATAGACTCTAAAATGGTTTCCTAAAACCCCAAGTGTTAAAGGTTGACATGCGAACTAAACCCCCAAGAATTGCTGGACCATCTTCATATTTTCTCCACCTGCCAGTCCAATATCTTAATTATGTATGCTATGAACATAATGCACCAGGCTTAATCCTGAACCACTACTACTCTGTGCTCCTCATGAATGATAAACATCTCACTTACAAGAGGATCAATGTGCCTTCTTGCAAAGCTCTTTCCTTCATGCACTGCACCAGAGCTCACTAAATCTGTAAGCAAAGTAGAGATGTTCCTGTAGATAATTAATTGCTGGAAAAATTAGAGTTGTGTGAAGATGACTCACCAAAATGTGCATTTGCCAAAAAGTCAGTAGGTTTGTCACAGCCAAGATATGTGTATATCCTAAACACGAATTAGACTGATAAAAAGAGCCCCAAATATGAGCTGGAGATATGTTGCAAATAATTTTGAAACATTCTTATGTTCTTCTATGTGCATTTTGTCAGTCATCTTTGTCACTCCCAAATTGCATTTCCATTCTGACACAGCTCATGAGAGCACAGAAAGAAGAGAGCATCTGATTCTTGTCATTCCTCTTAAGATTGAAAGGCTCCCAAGGCATGATTTGCTTGAAACCTTTCTGGCATCATTATGGTAAATTGTCCCATTCTGCTCTGTTTGGTTGATGTTGTTGTGTGTCAACAGCACTCGATGAATCACTACCCCAAGACTTAGTACTGGACAACTCAATCAGTTGTGTGTTCATTTGTTTTATACTAGAACTGCTCAGAAAAAACTCAATGATCCTTGAATCCATGGGAAATTGTAGTGTCTAGGAGCTGCTGTCAACAAACACACAGTGCTCCAAATAGTACTTTCTTGCAGGACATCAACTCCAATAAAATGCATGATACTAACCAGTCCTTTTTGGTGTGACACTTTGCCCAGAGCATTGACATCGAGCAAATCCAGGCATATTATTGCACTGTTGATGACAGATTCCTCTCAACCTGTAGGCAATCGTGTTCTTAGCTAGAACATATGTCTTCATCAGTACTGACAATTTCTCAACATGATTCAACTTGAATAGTAGAATTGACAGATGACCAAGATGACCAACTTACAAGGAAGCACTTTCAAATCAACAATCCAACAGCAACAAATCAGTGAGCATGAAGACAAGGAACCTAAAGCTGAAAGAACAAACTGAAACAAAACCAAAAACTGAGGAAGGGTTTGAAAAACAGCAACAGTAATAGACATGTTGTCGGAGCAACATGTATAGTACTCACTGCCCACAATCACATTCCCACTACTCAAAGCAGAGGATGGAGAACAAATGAGAGAAACTTCACAGAGGTAGTTTGGGAATCCCCACAAGTGCTTTCTGAAATGACCCAATAGTCAAGTGCAACAGCAAATTGCACAACTCTGAATCAGTAACTTATTGTGGTCAGGAGTGGAATAATTTCTAATGTAGCAGAAACCCCTTGGGGAGTCTCAAATTCCACCCAGTTTCCAAAATAACTCTGTACGTAACAGAAAAGAGGCACCAACTAGGTATATGGTACAAATGGGTAGTGGCAGGAAATCAAAACTAAAGGAGGCTCCATTGCTGCTTTTGCAGTGGTACCATATTGGTAAGGGTGCTCAACTATAGCAACACAATTATACTATCAGGCATGCTCTTCAGAGACATCTGATCAGGCATGCTACAACCAAAATGAGCTTGATAGCAATTGACAAGAAGAACTACTGACATCACCAGTCCATGCAAGAACAAACACTGTCCTCAAAGCAATGAAAGCAATTGGCATCCCTCACCATGATTGCTCTTCCAACTATTTTCTTTATGAACTTTGTGGAAGTGTGGCAATCTACACAAACCTGCAGAGTTTTCATTATTCGGAGTGGAGCACAAGGAGCTGTGTTGATGACCCCCAATGCAATAGCCAGTTTCTCACTATGATCACACAAACAAAACACCTTTTCTTCTTCTTCTTCTTCTTCCACATCATGCAGAAAAAATTTCATATAAGGCACATACCCAGCATTATGCATGAGCCTTCACAATCTTTGCAGTTCTGCACAGATTTCAATCATTTGAGGGTGGTGTTGATCATCTCCTACAAACGTATGCACCTCATTATTCACTTCAATCCAGGTGAGATCCAGCTGTTTCTTCACACCTCTTTCTTTTCACTGCTTCTACACTGTCACAGAGATGCCTGCTGCCCACAGCAGCAAAGATGTTTGATAGCAGCACATAGGCAGCAGCATTTCAAGCTCCAATTCAAGAACTAGTTTAGCAACACGTTCTCCCATCTCCACATTACCATGAATTATGCAAGCACCAAGCAAAGACATCCATGCAGCCGCATGCTTTTCACAGGGCATTGTCATGATCATATTCTCTGCCTCCTGTAGATGGCCAGCACAGCCAAGAAGGTCAACCATGCAGGTGTAATGTTCCAATTTTGCAGAAATCATATGGACTGTGGCCATTGAAGCATAACAGCACATGCCTTCATTCACCAAACCTGCATGGCTACAACCTGACAGAAGACAAACAAAAGTGACATCATCTGGTTGTACACCTTCTTCACACATCCATCGAAAATGTTTAAGAGCTTCTTAGCATGCCCATGCATGGCACATCCTCCAAGTATGGCATTGCAAGTAACTACATCTCAAGATGGCATCTTGTTGAACACTCTCCAAGCATCTCCATGCTCCCACATTTTGCATACATGTCCACCAAGCTACTGCCCACACAAACATCTGAATCCCATCCATTTGAATGATCTGCTCATGAGCACACCTGCCCTCTTCAAGTGCAACTAAACTGGCACATGCATTCAGCACCCCCACAAAAGTAACAGAGTCTGACCTCACACCTTCCTGTTGCATTTGTTGAAATAGTTCCAGCACCTTCTGACCCTGCCCACATTTCACATGTCACAATATCATGCTTTTCTAAGTGACCACATCTCAAGACAGCGTCTTGTTGAACACTTTCCAAGCATCTTCCATGCTCCCAAATTTTGCATACATGTCCACCAAGCTACTCCCCACAAAAAAATCTGAATCCCATCCACTTTGCATGATCTGCTCATGAGCACACCTGCCCTCTTCAAGTGCAACTATGCTGGCACATGCATTCAAAACCCCCACAAAGGTAAAAGAGTTGGGGCACACACCCTCCTCCTGCATTTGTCAAACTAGTTCCAGTGCCTTCTGCCCTTGACCACATTTCACATGTCCCCATATGATAGTGGTCCAAGTGACCACAGTTCACAATGGCATCTTGTTGAACACTTGACAAGCATCCTCAATGCTCCCACAAATACATGTCAATCAAGCTATTTTCCACAAAGACATCAGACTTGCAACCACTTTGAATGAGCTGTTCATGAAGAAGCCTGCCATCATCAATTGCTCCTAAACCAGCACATGCATTAATCACTTGAACAAAAGTGAACTTGTCACGATTCATTCCCTCTTCTTGCATTTGTTGGAAAAGCTGCATTGCCTTCTTGGGTTGCCTATCCTTCAAATATCTGTTAAGCTTCCTATTCCATGCAAAAATATTCAATTGCACTGTGCCTGGTGCCATTGCAGCCATCTCTGCTGCCACCCAAGGCGGGTTTCATTAGTCCATAAGGCAGAGTGCTTCCTTTGTCTTCTTATGTTTGAAATCCGGATACCTTTAATTTGTCTACAAGCAGATATTCAGATCACGCTGACAAGCAATGTCTTCTCCACATCCCCCGCATCATCAATGCTATCATAAGGACAGAGAAAATCACACTAACATTCTCCATCAGCAAGAGAATTTTGTCATGGCATATTGCATTTACTTACCTTCTCCAGCCTACAGCTTACTAGTACTATCCCAACAGTGCAAAGGATCTGGAAAGAATTCCCACCAAAGTCTAAACTATGGCAGGACAGCAACCATGAGAGAGAGAGAGAGAGAGCAACAAGATTGACACCAACAAGAAGACCTAAGGCTCCATTGACATGTGAACTCTGGCAGGATTGAATTGATATTCAGTTACCTACTCTGGTCTGTGATCCCACCATTGTGAAGGATCCAAAAAGAGCTCCCGCCACAACTTCTCTCTCTGAGCTCCAGGAACTGTAGAAAAAACTTCCTACCAAATCATGTACTTCAATCATATAGAAGCCATGATGATAAGCTATGGCATAGATTGTGTCCAAAACTTTCCATTTGCTTCAGAAGATATCACTACAATCGTCAAGTCAAGATTTTTCGGCAAACCCTAAAACTAAGAGATAGAGAGGGAGAGAGAGAGAGAGAAAGAAGAAGGCAGTAGATAGAGAGGAACAACAGAAGAAAGAAAGCTTACAATTCCCGTGATCTCTGACTGCCGCCTTTGTTTCTATCCGGTGCGCTCTGGGAAGAAGAAGACGAAGTGTGGAGTACTGAAAAGGTTGTTGATGGGTATAGTGCAATTGCGAGTGCATGCAGACACATAGCAGCAAGCTCCTCCTCCTGGTGGAACTCCATCTGTGGCATGGGGTGGTGATGCTGCTGCTGCTGCTGCCGTTGTTCTTGGGGGTCTAGAAAAGAGGTGCATACTGCGACTGCACTTGCTATATGATGATGGAGATAAAGAAGACATTATTTCTTGAGCAAAAACCTTGAACAATTGTTCTCACTCTTCCTCACAATTCAGTACACGAGAACAAGAGCATCCGAAGCACACACCCAAATGCTCTCTCTCTCTCTCTCTCTCTAGCTAGCATCCCAAGCTATTCCTACATAAGATGCATTTCCGAAATCGCCATATTTAGACAATAGGTTCCAGCAGGTCGCCAAAATATTCCAATTGGTTTCAGCAGCTCGCCAAAATATTCCAGCAGGGTTGTTAAAATTTTCTACCTATTTTCCTCTCTGACTGACCTCTAGCCAAATTTGGCTACGTCCTCTTGGGGATGATGGCCATTGCGTCTACAAACTCTCGTCCAAACAAGTTTAATTGGAAGCTTTTCAATGCGTTTTTTGCAAAGATCCACAACTTTTGCAAAAACAATTGCTAGAACGTTTGAAACTTGACACAAAACAACTTCAAAATGAGTGAGAAGAAGGTAACATGATTCGTTAAAGGGGCAAAACTCTCCAATATTCATTGAAAAAAAATAATACTTTGAAAATTTTGACTTTTATTTAATGACATATCATATCAATATTGATTAGGAATACATATAGTCAAGAATCAAAGGCCCAATTATATTATTACCAAAAATTTGATCTAATTCAAGGATCAAATGATGAATATATACTATGTTTCATTCTCAATCAAAATCTCATTTGGAAGATAATAAAACAACCTATCCTCAATCTAGAAGGTTGTTTGTTTGTTTTGTATGTTTTGTTTCATTCTATGAAAATCTGGAAATAAAGTTATTGTCAAACTTTCCCAAAATATTGGGGCAACAAGTTTAATGGTTTATGTCACTTTTTCAAAACATAGCAAGGAAGGGATTTCATGGTTTATGGTTTTTGAAAAGGAGACTACTCAAGTTGTAGGATGGGTTTAAGGCTATCATAAAAATTGATGTAAATTGATAGAAAACTTTAAAATTACATTATCCATGAAGGTAATGGCAAGTGAAAGAATGCAACCCACACATTACCTTGCAATATTTTTAGTGTAAGATATATGGTCGTTGATTAACAATACAACATTTCACAAGGATGAAAAATGGGTAAAAGCATAGAACGTCATGAATATGGCTATAGGCATTTTAAGGTTATATTCGTGATTACATTTGTAATTGTTTATGTTATGTATGATCGTTTACCTTACCCCATGACTATGTAGTCCGAACATGCATGTTGTAAATGTCTCTAATTGTGTCTTTATTGTCCATTGTAAATACCATTTGCAATTTGCACCTTTCATGATTGTACTCATTCTTACCACAATCACAAAAGATGCATCCAATAACTTAGAATTATATATATATATAAATTAATATTTTCTATTAATTCATTGTTCCCATGTGATTAATTTAAACAATTTAGACATGAATGTTAATAGCATGTCACCATGCAATAGTTTAAGCCTAAATCAAATTTAAAATGTTTTTCTTCATTATGAGTTGCCATGTTTCAGCTAGGCCAAACCACAAAATTTATTGTCAATTTCTAAACTGTCACATGGCAACTTAATGCTAGGAACCTAACTAAATTACATAAAAATAAAAGATACATAAACTAGATTGTTTACCTTGGTTGCATGTGTGAGGTTTTGAACCCCTCGCATGCACTTTGATTTGACATTGCAAAATCAAGAAGATCAAAACTTAAAAAAAAGATAATTGGGGCACCTTCTTGGTATTGTTGGAAAGCCTTAATGACTAGGATTTAATGGAAGTAAGTTCATAAATTTTGGACTTCAATTATGGGAAATGTTAGATTTGAATATTTTTGTCATTGGAAATTTGACTAAACTAGTATAGATTGTGTTGTTGACCCAAGTGCTCTAGTTGTTTTTCCTTTTCAAAACCATTTTTGTAATTCAGTTGAATTTCCAATGACAAAAATTACTCAAATTTTAATATCTTTTGCACCTTAGGTTTAAAATTTTCTAAATTTCTTTTATTAAATCTTACTCATCAAAGGCTTTTCAAAAATATGAAAAGCACATTTAAATAGTCCCACATAAATTTATTTATTTTTATTTAAATAAATTTTGAATGAAAAAATTGTTCAATATTCAATAACTTCTCCATCATAGGTTAAAACATTATGAAACACCAACTGAATCCAGGAATTGAGGGCTTACTCTTATTCATCGAAGGCTTTCCTATAATACCAAGAGCATGGCAAGAGGTGCCATGGTTTGGGAAATCTGAACATGACAAACAAAAGGACCAACGAACTTTCCTTGAAAGATAGATTACATAAACTAGCTTTCTAAAAGAGAAATTAGTTTGGTACAACGAGTTCACACTTGTGCCAATGGCATAGGCAACATGAGTAAACTATAGTTATATACTAATTCAAAGCTAAAGTAGCCAAAGTGCAACATTTGTACAACATATTTGGTACAATGAATTATTAGACTAGTTAATTGCAAATAGTCCTACCAACTTTTGCTACAATTGGGTATCAACAACTTCTTCACTATAAGCTAGCAATTCAACAAGATAAGAAATCCGTCATAAACAAAGTAAAACTTTGCAAATCACCATGCACTTTTATTTCTCATTCCACTCAGCTGAAAAGAATCATTGGCATATCTACATATCTATGTGAATTCAAAGAAAATCTCCGTAACATAAAATTTGAAGGAAACATGCCAATTGATGGCAATCAAAACCTTCCGAGGATGTGTCCAATCACTTAAAATGTCCAACCATCGTCACCTTCTTCATAACAAATTGCAGTAACAAGCTACCATGCCTACCTACTGCTTTCATCAGCTCCCAAACAATGGGCTAAGATTATACATAATGGATGGTATGAATACATCAGTTCTTCAAATTCAAATGGATGATGTGATCCATCAGTCAATTGCAGAGGAGAGAATGGAGGGAAGTTGAAGGAATCAAATTGAGAAATCATCAAATGGTAAGGATGATGTATCAGTCAATTGAAGAGGAAACAATAGAGCAGAAGCTGAAGGAATCAAATCTAGAAATCATCAAACGTATGGGATGTGCATCAGTCAATTGAAGAGGAAATAATCAAGCAGAAACTGAAGGAATCAAATTGAGAAATAATCAAATGGATGGGATGATGCATCTGAAGTCAATTTCACAGGAAACGATCAATGGGAAGTTATACGAATCAATGTGAGAAATAGTCAAATAAGGAAATCAATTGTAGGAAAATAAACAATGGAAGGAAGTGAAGGAATCAATTGTCAGAAATCATGAAATGGTACTTGGTCCATCAATGAATTGCAGGAAGAAAACAATGGAAGGAAAGCGAAGAAAGGAAACAATCTGAAATCACAAAACGAGTTGGTATCCATCCAGCTGCAGCAGCGAGAGGAACAACAATTGAAGGAAACAAATGGAAGGAAAGTGAAAGAAGAAATCAATCCAGGAAATCATGCGATGGGTTGCTTGCTATCTATCCAGTTGCAGCAACAAGAGAAACAAACTATTGAAGGAAGTGAATTGAAGCATAATGAAGGAAGGAATTGATCCAGGAAATCATGAAATGGGTTGGTTGTTTTGCATCCAGCTACAGCAGCAAGATAAATGACAATTGAAGTGAATTGAAGGATAGTGAAGGAAAGAATTAATCTGGGAAATCATGAAATGGGTCAGTTGCTACCCATCCAGCTACAGCAGCAAGAGAAACAACAATTGAAGGAAGTGAATTGAAGGATAGTGAGGGAAGGAATTATTCTGGGAAATCATGAAATGGGTCAGTTGCTACCCATCCGGCTACAGCAGCAAGAGAAACAACAATTGAAGGAAGTGAAGGGAATCCAATATGTGTTGTGAGAAATCTCACAAAATGAACATCAGCATCCTCAAAATATGTCCAATAGGGACAAAATGATGATAAAGGTTTTGTCATGTAGCCCTTGGAAAGAGCTCTCCAACATAATAATATCAAGCTCTTCAATCAGATAGCATTTGGTCCCTCAAATTCCACCCTAACCCAGTTGAATTTTCCCATGTCCATAGTGATGAGTTCACAGGCCAGCAGCAGCAGCAGAAGAAGAAGACCATCATCATCATCCTTGTGTTGTTGATCCTTGTGCTGCTGTTGTTGTTGTTGCAGTAGGAAGTTGCAAATGCGTCCACTGGTTGAAACCTCCCTTGAGATGCACAACATTGGTGAAGCCGGCTTCCAGCAACTCGTAAGCAGCTTTCAAGCTGCGGGATTGTCTACCAAACAAGCGTTCTGGGTCCTTGAACTTCTTGGCCTTTGCTCCTTTCCTCTCCACAAAAGTGTCTAGAGTACCTCCAATGGCGCAATAGACAATCACCAACTTGCTCTTCTTGTTCTTCTCTCCTCCCACTGCAGTCACGGCGGCTTCCACAAACGCCGGATTCCGTTCCGTGCCTGCGAAATTGGTGAGCAGAGCATAACCCAGTCTTCGCAGATTGGCCTTGGTGTCGTCCCCTTGGATTTGTCTGAAGAGAGGAGCAGAGAAAGCTCCCTCCGCATGCTCAGCAACAAACTCCGGACTCTCACGACAATCTAGCAGAATTGCTTCTCCGGATTTCGCAAGCTTGCAAGCCTCTTGGCATTCCAGACTCTGCAGATCCCGTTCCGTCAGCTTCCGATGCACCTCCACCCATGCTGTGTACTTGAACGAATCCTGAAACCAGGAGCCGACATAGCCTCCCCTCGCTGCTACATCTCCCTTGAACTTGGCTAACTTCGCTTCCATTGTATTCTCTGCCACGAACTTGTCGTAGAACCATCCTCTAGACGACGACGACGACTCCTCGTCCCGTTGCTTCACAACATTCTTCTCTTCTGCCTGCGCTCTCGTCGCACCACTACGGACAAATTTCTTCCCCTCCTTGGAGGAGCAGTACTGTATCTTGTTGTTCTCCTCCTTCTTTCCCTTTTGCAAGCTTTGATGAACTCGTGATTGCTGCAACAAGCTGCTGCAGCAGCAGGAGGGTTTCCAAGCCCGCTCTTGCACCAGCGCCATGGCCATTTGCGCTTGATGATTAGCCTGCTGCTGCTGCTGCCATCATTCCCTGGAATTGGCAAGCAAGATCAGCGTTTGGGTGTGTTCTCTCTCTCTCTCTCTCTCTCTCTCTCTCCCCGAGCATCTTTCTCCCTCTCATTCTGTGGCTCTGGCTTTTTTGCTTTTCAGATGCAACCGTAAATCTCCGATCCATCTTTTCCACGCCACACATCTAGGTACCCATCGCAGACAGACACTTTCTTGGGGCCCACCGCATTCCGGGGAGACGAGCGGGTGTGATGACGTTTAGATGAAGAAGCTGCAGCAACAATTGTCGTCGAATGTTTCCGATCAAGAACTGCGGATTCCCGACAGTTGTTGTTGTGGGTATGAAGAATCAGATCCCACTACTGCTGCCACAGGTCGGGGATTGGTGGAGAGAGAGTTGAGCATCAATAAGTTGCTACGATTCTCATCAGATCTGCATTCGATCGGTGGTGGTTTCTTGTTGCAGCGTCTTCTTCTGATGAGGAGTCTGCATCTCACTACTTAACTCACCAGCTAGGTAGCTAGCTACTTCCTCCCTGCTGCTGCTGATTCTGCTGTTACTGTCTCGATCTCCAAAGCGTCTTTCGTCTGGTTCCGATGGCTCGTCGGGTAAGGCTGAAACCAAGTGGAGATTCCTGTTGCCGCCAACAGACACCACCATCATTCTCGTTATTCCTTCATTGCAACTTCCATGCGCATGACGTGTTTCATGACGACCATGGGGTGCTCGCATTTGACTTGCGCCGTGTCGTGATTCTGTATTTCGGCAGAAACCGACGATTGCGATGTCGCGCGCGTCTTTCGCACAATTTCGAAGACGGACCCCATTTCCCAGGCTTATCAGCATTCGCTTGTTTTGCTCAAGCTCTTCAGAGGTAGGGTTTGTGTTTTCGCAGCTGATCTGAAACCAAGCCAGCGACCGAGCGAGCGCTCGCACGATTATGGTGTCGCGCGCGTATTTCGCACAATTTCGAAGACGGGCCCCATTTCCCAGGCTTATCGGCATTCGCTTGTTTTGCTCAAGCTCTTCAGAGGTAGGGTTTGTGTTTTCGCAGCTGATCTGAAACCAAGCCAGCGACCGAGGGAGCGCTCGCACGATTATGGTGTCGCGCGCGTCTTTCGCGCAATTTCGAAGACGACCATTTAGCAGGTTTGCCAGCATTCGCTAGTTTCGCTCAAGCTCTCGAAGGTAGAGCATCTCCACCGCCCCCATTGCATCAAGCACGGCAAAATTGCTGAAGCGCGGTGTGTGCAGGAGCCCAAGTGAAGGGGCTGGTAAATTCTAAGAAACTACCCCACGGCACCCACTGCACCCCACCCCACCCGGCATCAGAACAGTGCTGAAGAGTTTCTGGTTATTTCACAAAGAGATTCAAAGTGGGTTTTGAGGGGTTGCACCAAAAAAGGTGCAACTCTCGAGTGATAGAGCGTTGGAGACAGCGATTGTAGCAGAATTTTTAAGTCTCAGTTGAGGATGACTATTGTGAAGACCTCTTTCTTGAGCACTTTCATAATGAATTATTTAGGGGTTGATTTCGAAACTCAAAAGACGAAGCATGAAGGTTCACTTCCAGAACGAAAACCTAATTTGAAGAGAGAAAGGCAGTGTGGACAAGATAGGATCTTGAGGGATCAGTTTTGTGCATCACCAATGTATGGTGATAAATTGTTTAGGTGGAGGTATCCAATGAGGCACACATTGTTTCTTCCATTCTTTGAAAATGTTTATGCACATGATTCGTATTTCTTACAAAAGTGAGATGCAGTTGGCAACATAGGCTTGAACTCAATCCAAAAGTGCATTGTTGCATTGCACATTTTATTTTACGGGATCGCACTTGGTGCAGTTGATGAGTATTGCCAAATGGGAGAAAGTATGGCAATGGAGGTAATAAAATGTTTTGTGAAGGTTGTTAAGGAAATTTTTGAGACCAAGAATTTAAAGTAACTTACATTAGATGATATTGAGAAACAAGCTCAAAATCAATGAAGTTTGAAGGTTCCCAAGTATGTTTGCAAATTTGGATTGTATGCATTATCGATGGAAAATTTGCCCAATTACTTGGCAAGGGCAATTTCAAGATAAAAATGACAATAACTTAATCATTCTTGAAGTTGTTATAGACCAATCACTCTGGATTTGGCATGTTTTTTTCAATCTTCCTAGCAGTAACAATGACATTAGCGTGCTAGATAGGTCACCACTTATCACTAATTTGCTTCAAGGGCCTGCCCAAGACATGGATTTTGTTGTCAATGGCAATCCATATCCAAAATACTACCTACTTGTTGATGGAATTTATCTTCAATGGAGCATCTTTGTTCAAACAATTCATAAACCACAAGGAAAGAAAATGTAACATTTTTCTAAAATGCAAGAAGGAACTAGAAAAGATGTGGAACGTTGTTTTGGGGTGCTTCAAGCACACTTTGCAATATTCAAAATCCAAGTAGACATTGGGACATGGCCACAATCAAAAGTATTTTCATAAGGTGTGTGATTTTGCACAATTTAATCATAGAAGATGAATACAATTGTAATTTAGAACAATTACTTAATGTTGGATCCAATGTTTCACATTTGAAACAAGGGTTGTCTTTTGAAGATTATTGCCAAAAAACCACCCAAATTGAAAATGTGGCTACCCATTACAACCTCAAAAATGACATTGTTGAACATTTGTGGGCTAGAAAAAACAACAATGCAAATTGAAATAAAATTTCTAGTCTCTTCAAAAAACTTGGTGAACAACCATTTTTTAATATTATCCACAAGTCTATTGACATCATACCAATCATTGACATGGTTCATTTCTTAATGGAGATCAAACATTTCCAAAAACTTGCCTACATAAGGTGAATTTTGTGGTGAATTTTGTGAATTATGATATGCTCTACACAAATGAGTTGGTGAACTATCAAATGTTAATGAATATTCATCTTCATGTGAATCATCATGTGGGGTTGCTAGATCTAGAATTTCCTTGGGAGGGCTTACATTTGCTAAAATTGTGGTGGTGGGTTGAAGCCTTGCTTCAAGATTTCCAAGTTCCTCCCTTCTTCAAAACATGAAATATTCCTTGGCCGCCTACGAAACAAGTTTAGAATTAGGAACTATGAATAGGGCCATTATGTTTTGGTCCTCCATCATTTTCTAAATGTTGAAATAGCCATGTCAACAATGGCTTCTACATGTAGTCGCAAAGTTGAATCCTTAAACTTCAATTGTTTTTGCTCCTCCTTTGCAACTTGTGACCTCTAAGGCCTTTTGAAACTTGAACTACCATAGGTCATTGGTGGTGGTGGTTTCAAAATCTCAAATTCAATACATGCACCTTATTCAACAAGGATAGGTCATTTCAAATTAGAAGGTTTTTTCACATCCTTTCGAAAATTTACCCATCTAGAAACATCTTTTAATGAAAACCAACAATGTAAGAAAACTAAACTTTAAATTTTTATGTGTTTTAATTTGTATAGTTCCAATGGTTTTTGCCAAAAAAAATTTATTGAAGTCCCAAATTCACAAAGTGCCACCATTGTTCCATAGTGCACAATAAATTTGGCAACGTCGTGTTTAATGATTCCCCACTTTGTTTCAAGAGATCTAGCAAGTTAGTCAACTCCACAAGCATGCTAATTTTGATTGTAGTGTTCATGAACTTGGTCCCCAAAACACAATTAATTTTAGGTCATTCCTTGTTGTGGGATCTTATGAAACATGCAAAAAATTACAACACAGTTGCTTCTCTTCATATGTAACAAAGTTATTTCCCTTTTTTTTGTGATAGAATCAGTCTTATAGGCACCTATGGTAGTTTGTTGTGACATTTTGTTGACAATGTTCATGCAAGGCGTTTTTGGTGCCTAATATTATGCAACAAAGTAATGGCAAAAAAAAAAATTTCTAATGGGACCTATGTTTCTTATACAAGATGGAATGTGCAATGGCATCCACATCTATTCTTCTTTTATTTTATAACAACAAGGTATCATTAACGAGAACTTTATATACTTATGATGGAAATTTTTTTAAGGTTTTTGTTTTCGCAATTGATTTTAAACCAAACCAACAAAGCATTAGTACAAAGTAGAATAGGAAATGGGTTGGTGCACAAGATAAGAATAAAAAGTTTATTATGCCAACAAAAATGTTTTTAAAGATGTAAAAGAATGGCAAAACAAGTTTCTAGGAAAAAATTGTGGTGTAAAACAAGTTTGGTATTGAAGAATGTCATATAAATACTTGTTGCATGAAAGGTGAAAATTCAGTAGTAGCAACAAACTATGCAAGGACAAGCACAATGGGAGATGGAATGCCCTAGTGTAGTAGTAGTTACAAATTTAACAACTACATCTCCTCTGCAGGAGCCTTGTGCAGTAAACCCTTATGGGCATATCTAAATTGAGTAGTCCCTGCGAAGCTTTCGGAGAAGGGTAGTCTTGTGTGTAAGCATAGCATTTTGGTCGAACTCATCGGATGACCTATTTGGGATTGGGGAGGGTATTTTGAGTGGGTACCTTGTAAAACTTCACCTCACCGCAAATCATGTAGTTGTAGCAACACATGTTGAAGTTGGACTTGCCAAACCAAGTGAAAGGAGTTATTGAACACATTTTTGAAACAAAATGTTGTGATATAGGAAAATAGTAGTGAAACCGAGTTGGACAAACATGATGGTGGAGGAGATGATGAACTTGGAAAACTAGAAGCTTTTGAAGGTGAGGATGTCAATGACACGGAGGCTCATAAAGGTCTAAGGTTGTTTCAAGTAACAAACCATAATTTTCTTTACAACAAAGTTGGTGCTAAAAAATGACGCACCCCCAAGCTCCTTGATGGACTTAATTGCAAGTCTAAAGGTAAAGACAATGGAAGGAAAAAAAGTTCGGGCGCGCCTCTTGGCTTGTAACACTTTGGGGGTAGAGGGGCCTAGTAAAGTTCCGGGATGGGATTAGGAAAATTGATAAGTAATTCAATCACTCACACAGACTTGCACAAACCAAACAACAAGATGGTTAGTGCGTAGTTGGAACACTTTGGTGTAAACAAGCCACATGCAAACATAGACTCATAAGATTCAAAAGACTCACCATGGCCCAAACTTGGGGGAAACCACCACCTTCCCCCTTATATTATACTTTGTGCTTGGCTATGAGACCAACACCCAAATGTCATTTTGTCATGAGACTCCCAAGTGCAAGTCTCGAAATTCCCACAACCGAGATTCCTGTGATTTTGGAGGCCCATAATTTTGTTCATAGACCTTTGATTGAAATGACGTCTCAATCAAAGTTTTAACCCTTGTCAAGAGTTTTCCAACAATATGTGGCACACCACCTGCATGCAAGAAAACCGGGGTGATTCTTAAATTTTAATGGTTGGGAGTCAAATTGCCAATTTGACTTCTAGCCCTTTTTTTGACCATAACTTGTGTTTGAAGTGTCCAAATGGGTCATTGTGAACCCATTTTAGATATCTACGTTCCAAGAGTTTCCAATGATATAAGAAATTAGTCAATCCAATGGGTTTTCATCCTTACAATCGCTCTTTGAAGGTTTGGGAGTGCATTGGGACTATAACTCCCAAAGTGGAAGCTCACTTAGGAATGTGAGAGTTCATTCCCTTACACTTTCCTACACTTTTTGAAACATGAGATTTGACTTTCGGGCTTCCCTTTTGGCGCGCACCCTTATAAGCCCTTACCTTGGTCGTGAACCCAAGGCTAGGGTTACGACAGAAAGTTTATGGGGAATAAGAACCCAAAACATTAAACTTCTCTGTGTCGCAACTCTAGCCTTGGGGTCGCGACCAAGGCAAAGGCTTATGAAGGTGTGGGCCAAAAGGGAAGGCCGGGAGTCACATTTCATTTTCTCGAGAATACAAAAGAGTGTGAAGGAATGAACCTTCACACTCCCAAGTGAGCTCCCACTTTGGGAGTTGGAATCCTAATGGACTCCCAAATTTTCAGGGAGCGATTGTAGGGGTCAAAACCTATTAGATTGAAAAAATATATATATCATTAAAAATTTATTGAAACGTAGATGTCTCTAATAGGCTCGCATGACCCATTTAGACACTTAAAACATAAGTTATGGCCAAAAGAAAGGCTAGGAGTCAAATTGACAATTTGACTCTTAACCACTAAAAGTCAAGAATCAACCTAATTTCCTTGCATGCATGTGGCATGCGAGACACCGTTGGAAAGCTCTTGATGAAGGCTACAATGTATCTTTAGACCTCATCTCAATCGGAGGTGTGCACATAAAGTTATGGGGCCCCAAAGTTGCAAGAGTCCCAATTTTGAAAATTTCCAAACTCCCATTTGGGAGTCTCGGGACAAAATGTCATTTGGATGTGGGCCTCATGGAGAGGCACAGAGTATAATATAAGGGGAAAGGTGATGGCTTCCCCCAAATTTGGGCCGTGGTGAGTTTTGTGAGTTCAAAGTTGCTTGTGGTTTGTCCTAACACCAAAAGTGCTCCAAGTATGGACTAACCAACTTGTTGTTTGGTTTTGTGTAGGTTTGTGTGAGTGATTAAGTGCTTGTCATTCTTCCTAGTCCCATTCCAAAGCTCCAGCACACCTCTTTACCCCCAAAGTGCTACGAACCAAGGAGCGTGCCCCAACTCCCTACTTTTTCGTTGTCTTCACTTTTGAATTACATTTGAGTCTATTAAGGAGCTTGGGAGCGCATCATCTGTGACATCCAAAAACGTGTTTTTGATGATGATTATGATGAGAATCTTCTAAATCATGAAGATTCATTGGTTAACAATGTGCAGATTGGCCAAAAGAAACTTGAACATAGAGATGCACAGCCTATGTCTAAGGCTACAAATAATAACATTTATAATGGAGGTGGTGTTACATCTAGGAAGCTTGAAAATGGAATTGGAAATTCAAAAAATGGCATGTTAAGATGGTACTCTAAGCATGATGAAAATGATGTATTCAAAGGGACAAATCACTACTTTGGCAAACATGTTTGGTCCAATGAAAAACATTTTTCAACAATGATGAAACCAAATCTACAAAGCCCGATGCTAATGATAGGTGGTGTTTGACTTAGGAAAACAAGCATCAAAACTAGGTCACCAAGAAGGTTTGTTTTTATTCATTGATTGAAACTGAAACAAATTTGGAAGCAGAACATTTTTCTTTCATGCAACAAGCTATCTCTAAATATATGATTAATCAACTACATGGTTAAAAGCTTTCAAGGCATGCAGAAAAGTAAGAATGGTGCATAATTTTATTTTTTATTTTTGTGTACAAACAAGTAGTTAAACAAACAATTTTCCAACTATTCAATACACAATTGTCTTTTGAATTTGGTTAGTAATGTCTTATTGCATCAATTGTGATATACATAACAAATCTTTAGAAAATCACAACGAATGATTTAGGATGTCTACATAATCTAGAAACTCCATCAAAACAATATTAAACACAAAGTTTGTTGCTTTGCAAGGTGACAAGTCAACCAACAAACCTTATAGGAAGGACTTCTCTATCAAAACCTATGTTCAAGCTAAAGTAACCACCTCAAAACTCAAGTGCAATAATGGTGCTACTTGGTGCAAATTGGCTATCAAACTTCATAGCTTTTTAATCAAGTATGGTTTTGACTTTCTTTCAACCCATCATTGAATGTATTCTTAAACTTCCAAGTAGTTTTTGATTTTTTCTAATGTTTTGGAGTTGTGGAGAAAAGATGCCTATCACAAATTCTTAAGCTTAATAATGTTTTATTAGATGGAAGGAGTTATGCTTGCAATATGAAGTTTAGGAGTTTGAAATCATTTTGTGCATCTTTTCATTGTGTATCTCTCAATTTCTTAATGTTCGTGTTTGTTTTTGCTAACAAAGTGTTTAATGAATTATGAAGTAGTGACTTGAATAATTAAACATAGAAGGTAGAAGAAGGAGAAAGACGGAAGTCATGAAAGTAAAAGCTATAATTGAAATTCATTTCTTTTTTGTTGTTGATGAAAATTCAATTTGTGTTATATCATTTTTATTTTTTTAATTAGTTTTTTTTAGTGGGTATAAATGTTTCATCATATTATTTTTTATTAACATGAACATGTATTAAAGTAATATGTGTAACCCTGAATTTACTACTCTAGTATTATAATACTGGGAAATATATTACCTAATCATGAACCCATTTGAATGTATTATTACTAAGCATTATGGATTTTGAGGTATTAAATTTTACCCAAAATGGGTTTCCCCACCTAATTGTTATATTAAAATCAAAAGTCAAAATTCATTTTTTACACACATAAAATGAAATGTTTTCCCTTCATAGTGATCAATCAATGCAAGATTAGTTTAATTCACATAGATTGTAACAAACATGTAATTTTATATAATAATTTCACTTGGATACCAATTAAAAATTTAAATTATTATAGTATTCAAACCAATTAATAAAATTAACTTAATTTGGTTAAATTAACTTTCATTTCATTTAATGTTGGGTTTTACTTGAGATTATAACCATGTAATTACATCAAAGTATATTTTGTAATGTCAAATGAAATTGTGGCTTGGTCCATGCAAATTAACCTCAAGTCTAACAATTAAGCACTAATGAAAATTGCTTGTTGTGGATTGTTTGTTTTCAAAATAAAACTTTGAAAGCTTTGAATTTTAAATCACAATTGACGATTTATTTTATTCGAATTCATACTATTATGAAATTCAATTATTTACAATCATCTTCTATTGATTTATCATAATGTTTTTTGATCTTGAATCCAAAAGTTCAAAGAAATTATTATGTTCCAAAATAAACAAGTCATAATTTTTTTACATTGAAGTATTTAGACATGAGCTTTCATCAAATTAAAATCATAAGTTTTTACAAACTTTTAAATGACAAATATTTTGGTATGAAAATATAAATAAGTGGTTATATCTTTTGCCTACACTTTCTTTTTAAGATAAATTAAGAGATTTATCTTATTGTATTTATCAGTGTAGCATTTGAAAATTTGCATCCATGGACAATAGGTTTAAAGTTTTTTATTTTGAAAAGTGAAAAACATGTATCATTGAATTATTTTGATCATCATTTGAATCAACCAAAAAGAATGCAATAGTTTGAAACTAAAATTGAATTGTATCATGTAAATATTATATAATGTTTGATTCAATTTCTTTAAATATTTGAGTTTGATTTAGAACTTGAACATCAATTAATTTCTTTCCACAAACACATTTAAATAAATAAAATATTTGTTGGGTGAATCCAAACATTTTTAAAGTGTTTTTTAATATTTTTATTTAAACTTATGTAAGTAAGTTAAACATTTTTCTTGTAATTCAAAATAGTTAATGAATTTTGTTTTTTTGAAATTGCTAAAATTTTGAATTCATATTTATTTTCTTGTGTTACAAATTGTCGTGGTAATTGACCATTAATGTCGAAGAGTGATGATAAATTAATTCAATATTTCCCTTGACATTTTGTTAAGCATTGAATTAATGATTTTCCACTACAAGATATATTTTTTAACTTGATGTCATTAAATGTTAAATTGTTGTCTAGCTATATAACCATTACTATCATCAATGTTATTTACATGATTCATGTAGAGGAGATTATGTTGGGGAAATCAATGTGTTACCATAACCAAAACATGATGAAACTATTGCATTGATAAGTGATGTCATAAACATTTGTTAATTAGTCAAAGTCTTTATACATACAATTCAACGACAATAATGAGTTTTAATCAATATAATATAATCAATTGTATTTTCTAAGTTGTTCATCCTTTCTTACAAATCTTTCCAAAATTATGTTAAGCCTTAATTATTAAATGACATCAAAATCTAAATGAAATGATTTCATAAATAGTCATTATACTCAATAAGTAAAATTTAAATAACAATCTTATTGATCATTTTATTGAAAAATAATGAAATTATTAAAATTACTTATAAAATGCAGATAATTATAATTATATATAATGTGATGCATATGAATTATTTGGAGTGCATAACTTGCATTTTTTTTCCTTTGCCCCTTTAAACTTTTTCCCTAGCTACCTACCTGGAACATAAAATGTAGCCTATGAATCGTTTAAAATTAAATGATTGTATAAATGGTTTAATAATTGCAAAATAAAAATTCATGCATACAAGTTCATGTGAAACGCAAGTTTTTTTATAAAGATTTGAAATCATGAATGCCAAAATCTATTGAATATTTAAAGGTTTTATCACTTTTCAAAAAACATGGTTTGAAAAATAAATCTATAGACATAACATTTTAGTATTGTAATTACACCCCCACATTAATTATGATAATAACTTCCAAAATGTTTTCATCATTTTTCAATTTATTTTTTTAATTAACAAAATGATTTAAAACCAAATCTTCCACCCAAAGCACATAAAGAAAAGAAAAATGACAAGATCAAAAACCAAAAAAATCCCCACGGCCCATGAAAAAATGCTAGCCATTTTATTCAAAATAACACACTTAAAAAGAATGTTAAAATGTTTTACTAGTTTTCCAAATTCATCCCAACCAATATAAAACATGATTTTTATAAAAACAAAAGTCAAACTTTACACATGACAAATTTTATTAAAATTTTGAATTTTTTTCAATGGACCAAATTTTTCAAAAACATTCACAATCTCCCTTATCCAAAATAAAAAGAAAAAACCCACATTCTTTACTTTCATCCCCTTTTTGAAAAGAAAAAATATGTAAATAATTATTGACGTGTATGATACATATCATTATTACATACAATTTATTTTTATTCTCAAAAATGTTGGTCACCTATTTTGACCTAAGTTAATTGCCATAATAATGATTTGGGTACATAGTTTCACACCTTTAAAAAATGTTTTAAAAATTTATTTACAAATTTTGTTATTCATTCGTAAATGCACACTTTGTTAATAAAAATGATGATACGTTCACCACCAAATGAGGGTTTCATTAAATTACACTAGGTTACGCCAAGTTTCAATAAAGCAAATAAAGCAAGATGCCTAATTCCTTCACAAGGAAGGAAACCAAAAGGAGATGAATGCGCCAATGGCTTTCATTGACGAGTTACATGAAGAAGAGACTCAAAGTTTCAAGAAAGTGGTGGAGGAGGCAACAAAAGCCCCTCCTTGTAAAAGTAAGAAAAAGATGAAGGGGAAGGATGAGGTTGGGTTGAAAAGAGTTTTGGCCCAAAAAAGGACTCCTTCCCTTGTCGCACTAAGCAATGTTGATATAATTACAAACTTTATATGAATGGTCAACTAATGAAGGTGTATATGTTGATCGTATACATCATCCATGTGGAATGTGATGACATCAAGCTAAATCATCATTTGTGACTATATATTGCATGCAACTTCATTTATACAACTAATGGAATTTTAGCTATACATGTTGGTTATAACTTATTTTTAGTTGGAAATTGTAGTTGCCAATTGAAATGTTTCTTCTAATGGTACATTTATTTCAATTGAAATTGTACCTTTTCAAATATGTTTTGAATTTGAAACATAACTTGGCAACAAGCAAGTTGCTTTTTGAAATCTAATTCAAACCTACCAATCATGTGGCAATGAAGTTAATATTTGTGTCCATTTCAACTAAGTGTTGTATTCTATGTTCTTTTGAATCATAACTAAAATTTAATACACCAATTAGTCACCACAAGGTGGCAGCAATATGGTTATAAAAATTCAATATAGATTTTGAGACATCATCTAATGACCTATAGGTGGTTTTACAACATTTAACTAATTCGTCAAACCACCTAGTGGCCACCTCATGAATTCTAAATTTCAACATAGATAAATGTTGTTTTGAATAGTCATGTTTGTTTCATGTTTGAAAAAAAAACAATTATGTGACCTAAATTTTTTTAAAAAAAATTTGAAATAATATAAAATATTATATAATTGCAACATGCATAATGGAATAAACATTGAAAAATTGAATTTTTCTTATGACGGTTGTTTTCAAAAACTATGATGAAAAAAATGCAAATCGTTCGTGGGTGGTGTAGGGATCTCACATTTGCTTTTGTATATGGGCCATTTGGACTTGAATATTACATTACTGTTTCACGATCAGTGGTGTTTGAATCTATGGCACAAAAAAATCTATTTTGCCGAAGTCCAATAACAAGATGTTATGGGGAATCAATGGGGAGTGATTGTTTTTAACCTATTAAGGATGTGTCTTTGAAGGTTGGAAGAACACCAACATCACTAGTTGTGGAATGGGGATGCATGGATTCAAACCACATGGAGGGATTCAACAATTTAAGAATGAAGAGAGTTTCATCTCTTGTTCAAAGACATGCCCCAACATCCTCCATCGAAGATCAGCCAACTTTCATCGAATTTGATGAAGATAGTGAAATGCCCAATATTGTTTCCTTTAGTGAGTCATGATGATAGTTTCGATGGCCATAATAATGCTTCAATAGGCGACTTGCATATTCTTGGAATGAATGGTCATGACAACAACATGTTTTTTCATTGGGATGTTGTGGTTGGAGAGGAACAAAATGTGATGTTGATATCGAAGGTGTCTTTGTTGCTACAAGTTTGCATGTGACACAAGGGAGGCAATTCTTGATGATGATTTGGATTAAGATCAAATTTGCAACAACACAACAACACCAATATAAAGAAAAATAGCAATACATAAAACCATGCCTTTCATAATTGGTCATTATCGCACATAGCTCGCCTAACGCTTCAACCATGAATCATGAAAGACAAAAAAAATTTGACAAATTTCTTTGAGACAATTGAAATAGACAATTCAAATTCAAGTGAACACTTCAACCCTAAATCTAGGTCACATTAAAATGATGGTGCACGCACCAACCAACGTTTTTTTTTGGTCATGGCAAAATTTCACCATTTTCCAACAAAGAAATTGAGAGTTTTTTGGAATTAAAAAAATGCAAATTCAACTATTTTTTCTTTTTGGTTAAAAATTCCCAAATTTTTTATGTCAAACCAAAAAACACACACACACACACACACACACACACACACCATCATAAATGCACCAATCCCGTTTTGGGGCTCAGTTGTTTGTACCCTTGTTCCAAGCCCTCCATCCCAAACCTTGTGACCCACCCACCCACTCGCCCCCTTTGACCTATTTAACCCCCAACTTGTGACCTACCCACCCAACTCCGCGTAGCTAGTAGCTACCTACCTACACCCACTCACCCACCCACCCACCTACTTACCGACCCCGCCCATCTACCTGCCTCTGGTTTCAAACCTCCCTCCCTCTTGCCGTCCTCCCCCTTTTGCTGAGCTTCTCTACCGTCGCCATCGCTGAATTGCGCATTTTGAAGCTCCCCACCATCTTCACAATCACAAACACGTTCCAACGCTCAGGTAGGCGTCTGATGCAGCTCCTTATCGCCTTTGTCTTTGTCTTTGCCGCGATCGCTATCTTCCTGCTTTGCACATCCATAACGCAAAGCTTGAGATGAACAACGGAAGCTTATTCCTTAAGCTTCTTCTTTTTGTTAGGGTTTCTTCGTTAAGCTTCTTTCTTTTTCTTAGGGTTGCAGGTCGTGCGAGCTTTTAGGAGCGCCGCGAAGTCATTGTCATCTTCATCCCAAGTGATCATCTTCCTGCTCTTCAGGTAAGTCTTCAGTTTTTTACTTTCGGGTTTTCTTTTCTTATTTAAAATTCTTGTAGCACAGCGTTGCTGCACTGCTTTTTTTTCTTTCTTCCCCTCTTGTTTAAAGTACTTGCAACGTAGCCTGTTGCGCTGCTTTTTCTTTGCTTTTATTTTCCCTCCCTTCTTCATTTTATTTCTGGTTTAAGGTTCTTGCGGCGCAGCAATTTTGCGGCGCTGTTTGCTTTGTTTTTTCTCTTGTTTGGGGGCTGATCGACTGACTCATGGGAACTTCCTCGCCTGGACCATTGTGTCAAACTGGCTTCTCTTATACTTAGTTATGCAGTGTGTGAATACCACTTGTTGCCGCTAAAAATTTTCCTTTCTTGAAGCGGTATTTTGCTGTAATCCTTTTCTCTTCTGTTTTTCCTCCTTTTGATCACTTTCTAAAGCATTGTCTTCTGTGAGACCTTTCCATACATGTTTTGTGAAGCTAGGTTTTGTTATTTTCCCCAACTGGCACCTGTTTGAGGACTCTATTAGTGTGTGTAAATCCTTGCCCTCTTTAGATGGATCTATGTGTGCACATATGTGGGTACATACAAGGATTTTAATGTCAAGGAGCCTTAGAAGTTCAGCCTATGTTCATTCATGTTCCAACATCTTCCTGATTATCATCTTGGCCACAGGATCCTTGTGGATATAGCACAAGCGCTGGGTAAAGAGCACAAGGTCAAAGAATCACGAAGAAACAACTTGCTTGCGGACAGGGGGAGACCTGTCTCACAATGCCGGGTGCAAAGGACCGGCTGCTGCTAACCTATTTTGCTTCTGACATCCCTGCCACTCTCCCACTATTTGTTGCGTCAAATAGCCTGCCAACACCGGCTTTCCACCTTGAACCCGCAGGAGTTTCTTTTCATGCCCTTGCTTTTCGTGCTTTAGGGTTTGATGAAGAGCTGCAGGGTGATGATGAATCTGTTGCAGAGAAGAAGGACAAGAGTGGTTCTTCCCCATCAGCAGAGTCCTATCAATTTAAGGGGAAGAAAAAGTCAGGTGATGGGCCTGAGACCCAAGATCATTATGCACTGCTGGGACTTAGCCATCTGAGATTTCTTGCCACTGAAGACCAGATAAGGAAGGCATACAGGGAGGCTGCTCTCAAGCATCATCCTGACAAACAGGCGGCACTGCTTCTTATGGAGGAGACAGAAGAAAAGAGACAGACCAAAAAGGAGGAAATTGACCAGCATTTTAAGTCCATTCAGTTAGCATATGAGGTACTCATAGATCCTGTGAAGCGACGTGCCTATGACTCAGTGGATGAATTTGATGATGAAGTCCCAACTGATTGTGGGCCAGACGATTTTTTCAAGGTTTTTGGTCCTGTTTTCATGCGAAATGGGCGGTGGTCAGTGATCCAGCCTGTACCTTCCCTTGGTGATGATGACTCTGATATTGCTACTGTTGACAAGTTCTATGACTTTTGGTACATGTTCAAGAGCTGGCGGGAGTTCCCTCATGCAGATGAGTTTGATCTTGAGGAAGCAGAAACTCGGGAGCACAAACGATGGATGGAGCGACAAAACAACAAGCTGCGAGAGAAGGCAAAAAAGGAGGAGAATAGTCGAATCAGGTTGTTGGTGGATAATTCTTACAAGCGGGATCCCAGGATAGCTCGTCGCAAAGAGGAGGAGAAGGCTGAAAAAGCTCGTAAGAAAGAGGCAAAGATTCAAGCAAAGAGAGAGAAAGAAGAGGAGGCTGCACGAATTTTGGAAGAAGAGAAACTGCGAAAAGAAGAGGAGGAGAAGCGTGCTGCAGAGGAAGTGGCAACACAAAAGAAGATCAAAGAGAAGGAGAAGAAGCTGTTGAGGAAGGAGAAGGCCAGGTTGCGAACTGCTGCAACAGCTGTGATATTGAAGGGTTTGGGCGTTTCAGAGGATGATGTGGAGAATCTGTGCACGTCACTTGATATTTCACTGCTTAAAGTTTTGTGTGACAGACTGGAGGGAATTACTGAGATTGCTGGACAAGCAGAATATTTAAGGAATGTAATCAGTGGGGTTGAGCCCCTGTCCGTGATGGATTCATCAGCCACACTTGCAATGAAAACTGCCCCTCAAGCTGCACAAATTTTCAGCCCTCTGCCACCTACATCAACTGGGATGAATGGAAGTCAGACAGAGGTTGAGAAGCCTCCAGTTGAGGCTCGAGGGCAAGAGAAGAAGGTGACAGGAGTGTTGAATGCAGGAGAGAAGAAGGAGAAGCCGTGGAGCAAAGAGGAGGTGGACCTATTGCGGAAGGCAGTCATAAAGTTTCCAAAGGGCACATCACAGCGCTGGGAAGTGGTGTCAAACTATGTCGGGACAGGCCGTTCAGTGGAAGAAATTTTAAAGGCTGTCAAAACAGTCCTCATGCAGAAGCCTGACTCTACAAAAGCATTTGATTCTTTCCTTCAAACAAGGAAAACTGGCAATGTTGTCATAAATTCGCCACTATCCACAAGGGAGGATGAGGCAGGGGATTTGCAAGCTGGCAAAGCGGCCTCCAAACCAGTGGCCAATGGGAGTGCACGAGCTGGCGAGAAGACCCAAAAAGGTATTGAGGAGAAATCAGGGGGAAAAAGTGAGACAGAAGAAAATGAAGATTCTCAGAAGTATACCCAAAGCAATGGATCAGTTGGGAATGGAGCTGTTTCAGAACAGGAGCTTTGGTCTGATATTCAGGAAGTGGCTTTGGTGAAGGCTATCAAAGCATTTCCTAAGGACACAGATAAGAGATGGGATAGAATTGCATCCGCTGTGCCAGGGAAGACAAAGGCTCAGTGTTTCAAGAAGTTTGCAGAGTTGAGAGAGAATTTCAGGAGTAAGAAGACCAGTGAATGATGCTGCAGAGTAGAATAAGCCTGGATAGGAAGTCACATAGAGTAGCATCACAGAATGAGAATTTAGGGGGACTAAAGACTTACAGATTTGCCTTCAGGGTTTGAGAAAGAGAGACTCAGTCAGCTCTTCTCACAAGAGCACTGCTGATTTTTGTGAGTCACTTTACCGCTCCTTGAAGATGTATTTAGGTGAAATTGTTATTGAATTCCGATGACATTGGGTATTGACCTCTTTCACTTCTTCCAAAGTGATCATTCAAGCCTAGGTGCTAAAAAGTTCCAGTGTTCAATCTAAGTTTTGACTGGCAGCTGGTGATGCAGCTGGAAGTCCATGGTATGTAGTTCTCTCCCATTCTTTGGTGCAAATTCGAGAGGTTTAATTCCCTTGATGAGGTAAGAGAGAGATGTATGTTTCTCTGGCAGTAAAGATATATGAGCATCATGTTGTATTACCCTAAACCTGTGTGATGACAATGTTTGCAATGGGGTTCAAACAGGAATTGCTTGGTGATATGCTTTGTGTGATGTTTTTGGGAATAGGGATCATGGCTCCAGGCATTTGAGCTGCAGCCAAGCATTTGATTGAATTCAAGGGAACTGATGGTACAGCTCCCTCTTTTCAAGCTGCTATTCTTTCCAGATGTTCTTGGGTGACAACACCATCTAGAGTTATTGTCAGCTTTACGTTTGCGCTGTCTGTCTGTTATGCTTGGTGAGAGGCTTGTATTGAGGGGATGGGACTGATGGGTGACGTAGTAGGATAAGGGTTATGTGACAAATTG
The DNA here is from genome assembly GCA_963921925.1 of Sphagnum tenellum. Classification (NCBI taxonomy): domain Eukaryota; kingdom Viridiplantae; phylum Streptophyta; class Sphagnopsida; order Sphagnales; family Sphagnaceae; genus Sphagnum; species Sphagnum tenellum. The sequence goes on from OY998145.1 coordinate 20,732,011, forward strand.
CAACTTGTTCTGGTTGACGACAGTAGTAAATGCTGCAGTTCTCTTGTTAACATGAAGCAACTGTCTGGTAGCTTCATTTGACATTTTGATTCTGACATTTCTTGGTCTTCTAATAGCATGTTTCACAAAATTGTTGAAACTTGCATGGAAGTAGGGCTTTTTTGCATGGCATTGATCTTACTTGCATCCAAGTAAGATGAGGAAAGTAGAAACTTCACATGGTTGAGATGGGAATGAGATTGGTGATAGCGGATTCTTGCCAATTCTGCAGAATGTCATGATTAGGTAACATTGAGATTGCTTTGTATCTTTCAAGATCCATGGAGTGCTAGACATGCAGGTGCCTGGTCAGCCATTGGTCCTGAGATTCAAGGTGCTCGATACCTGCCCCAGGTCTGGAACAAGCGCACAGATTACAAAATAAATTTGTGATATTTTTATTATGAGATATTTTCAAATTGACTTAACAACCTTGGAGATGATCAGCTAGTCCAAAAATTGTGTACACCTCATCAAGGACCCACAGTGGTACCAAAAGCAGAGGGGGTGGCCATGGTTTTGGAGGGTTATGTTCATATTTCATGGACCCTTATTTGGGTAAAGCTTGGGACTCAAGGGCTTTATCCTAGAACCTAGAATCAACATCCATAAGGAGCGTTTCTTCTATGGATGTACGTACGTATTCATATGCATGTATTTATACGTGTACACTTACGGATGGACAAGGGACTTGATCCAATGGTCTTCAGAGCGTGTCGACAGGATCCGGCGGCTATACATCTTCCACGCCAGCTCCTTTCACCACTCTCGACTAAACCCTACCCCTAATCTTGCAGGAAGAGCTTGCTCTATCAATTGTCGATTGCAGCTCTTGTTGTTGTCGTTGATTCTGCTGTCTGACAGCAGTCGTCATGTTGCAAGCTGCTTGTTGTGGTTTTCAACTTATACCCAGGCGTCAACTAGATTTTGAGTCGGAGTAATGCTTCAAGCTGTTGACGATGGTGATAAACCCTAGAGTATTTCTCCAGTTCGTGGGATCTTAGAGGGACTTCCGAGTAGTTGTTGTTGTTGCGGAAGATTCAGACAATCACTACGTTCATCCTTTGCAAGGAACATCGACAGTTGTTGCGAGTAAGGTGGAGTTGAGAGAGATATTCGGTCATGCTTGTTGTTGGCATTCGTCTTCTTGAGAGCTTTGGATAAACAGGAGTATGGCCAGTAAGCTTTTAAAGTTGAGAACATTAAGCACCATGGCTTTGATATGTCGACGCTCGCCTTTTGCATTCATCATCCCTTCCACTGCAACGACCACTGCAACGAGAGCTTCACCATCTGTAACGTCAGTCCGATGTCTGGTGACAGCGGATTCTCCTGTAAGTAAACCTGTGGTTACTGCTTCTCCATTGGAGAGGTTGAGGCAAAGACAGATGCGGGATGCGGCGAAAGCTGCGGCCCGAATTCAACCAGCTGTCAAGGACACTACAAAAGAAGCGCCTCAGTTGCCACTCTCTTTTCAAGGACTTGGACTTGACCCGGAGCTGATGATGGCTGTGAAGGAATTAGGGCTGGCTGAACCTACAGAAGTGCAGGCTCTGGGAATTCCTGCCGTTGTGGCGGGAGAGAGTGTGGTGATAGCGTCGCATACTGGCTCAGGCAAAACCCTTGCTTACATGCTTCCCATTGTCCAGGTCTGTACTTTGGCCTTAAGAATCCAAGCACTTATTCTTGTTTCATCAGCTGGCTTAAGAAAGATTAGGCACTCATGGGATTCATCTTGTCATGAATCTCCTCACTTTGAGCATGGGCCTCCTGTGAATGGCAACCGTTCAAATGATCTTAGAGTTTGCCAAAACTTGACCTCAGAGATGGGGAGAACATGTTTGGAAATGCCATGCACAGACTTCTGTCTTTCAAAGATTCAAAAAAATTTAAAGTGACTTCAACGCGGCTGGTTGCTTTGGTTGCAGAGATTGTAGTTGTGTTTGGAAAATTTTAGGGTTTCAGCCATTTACCAAAAAATGACTATGTACCCTGAGTTTGAAACCCTAAGTACTGAACCTGGAACCATGTGTGGGCTTACTGGAAGTAGCAGAGACAATGAATCTGAAACCATATCTGTGGGCCTGCTGGAAGCAGTACAGACAATGTATGACCTTTTTCATATGCATTGAATGGTGTGCAGGCATTGAGAAGGGATGAAGTTGAATCAGGCAAAGCAACCAGGCCAAGACGTCCTCGTGCTGTTGTACTGTGCCCCACAAGAGAGCTTGCGGAGCAGGTCTTAACTCCCTACATCTTTTTGCTTCCAGAGATGTAATTGTAAACTTTGGAAATTGCAGTAAAACAATGAAGAGCATCATCTGCATTGCAGATTGAACCCACTTATGCTAGCCTATCTTTGTATCTATAACTGCTGAGAATTCTTTGAGGGCTCAGTAAAATGTGATAGTTATTCAAGGTTGAGGTTCACGAATTTCTTGCCAAGGCAATCTTTCAACAAAGTCTGTTGATGGAAATGTTGGCTGCAGGTGTTCCATGTTGCCAAGTCCATATGTCATCATGCACGCTTTCGTGCAGCAATGGTTGGAGGTGGAACCCGAATGAAACCTCAAGAGGACTCATTAAATACGGCAGTTGATCTTGTGGTGGCCACCCCTGGCAGGCTTCTCATGCATGTGGAAGAGGGCAACATGGCATATGGTGATCTCAAGTATGTGGTATGTTCCCCTGCATTTATTTCATTGACAAAGGGAATCACCAAGTTTTATTTTCTTGGTGCAGTCTGAATTTCAATCCAAAAGATGGGTCAGGGGCTTAATGAAATCTCAAGCCCTGACTGGACACTTTTTTCATCTTTCTAACTTCCAAGTATTGAGAGGTTCCTGAACATTGCACCAATTGACCCATTTTTGTGAGGGATTTGAAAGAAAGTAACTTGCATGTGCCATTGGTTTTCTTGAATATCCCTCTGTACCTTCATGAATTGTCATGAAGTCAGAAGTATTTTGTGTGGAGAAATGCATAGGAAACTCACGGGAGGACCTTGCTATGAAATTCTGAGGAGTATGTATGAGAACAACATCAGGTCTTGCAAGGAGAAGAACTTTCTAAATTTGAATGGGAAGAGCAAAGCTCCTTTGAAGACTGATTGAATGTTGTCTGAAGAGTAGTCCAACCTCAAAGATGTCCCTGTGGGGATCAGAAACCTTGTTTATCTTTAGGAAGCACACAATTTGCATTCACTCAGTACTCAGTCTTACATGCAGGAAAGGGGGTGGCTGATTAGAGGTTTAAGGAGTTGTGTTGTCATGTTCTAAGGAAACTGGTCTGTGAAGGGGTTTGAAAAAAAAACATTTTGTCAGGAATTGTATGCACACAGTGTAAATACTATAGCTTTAAGTCAGTGTGTGCTGTGGTTGCACGGTGAACCAGGTGTTAGATGAGGCAGACACCATGTTTGACAAAGGTTTTGGAGTTGAAGTCAGGAAGTTTTTGGGTCCATTGCGCAACCGATCAAAGCAGCCTGATGGAGACTTTCAAACAATTCTTGTGACTGCAACCATCACAAAGGTACACTTATTTTCAAAGGTATTTGGCTGCAAAGAATAGTCAAAGTCTTGTAATAACTTGAGCTGGATTTATGTATTTGTTCTAATCATGGTGTAGAGACTTGCAGGCAGTGCAGAAGCTGTTGGATGAGGAATTCCCAGGCATCAAACATGTCCATACTTCAACTTTACACAAGGCAGTTTCATCAGCTCATCATGACTTTGTCCGCCTCACTGGCACTGAGAACAAACTTGAAGCTCTTCTCCAAGCAAGTTTCATCCCTATGTTTGTTATTGATGAGTTAATTTGGTTGAAGTGCTTTTGAAATCACCCATGAATGAGGAAATCCAAAAGTACTGATAGGTATGAGGGAACCAGGTCCTGGAGCCCAGTCTTGCAAAGGGCAGGAGAGTAATGGTATTCTGCAATACACTGGGGTCATGTCGGGCAGTGGACCACTTTCTGTCAGAGCGAGGCACCTCCTCTGTCAACTACCATGGTGCTGTTCCTGCTGAAGAGAGGTAGGTTCTACCTTACCAAGGCTGGTATGCCATTCCTTGGCAAAACAGTTGTAAACCTGGCTGCATCTTTTCAAGGGTAAGATTAAAGACATAAGTGAAGGTGCAGATTTTGGGCTCTGGAAGTTAGTGAAGTTCAGGTCACTCATGAGTCAATAAGTATTAGAACTTGAAGGTTGTGGATATTAGAGGTTTGGATGGTGGAGAATGTTAGGATTGCAAGTTGAGTTTCAGGAAGGGATCACTTGGATAAAATGGTTGGTGCACTTGGCAATGATGCAGGGTTGAGAACTTGAAGAAATTCAAGGGAGAAGATGGTGCTGATTCAGTTCCAGCATTGGTGTGCACTGATTTGGCAGCTCGTGGTTTGGATTTAGTGGTGGACCATGTCATCAACTTTGACTTCCCTCTGAACCCTGTGAGTGAACCCCTTTACTGCAAGCATGTGCCATGATATTGGGTCAGAATCTCAAGTGCACTTTGCCCTAGGTGAGGTGTGTTTTGCATGGTACAATTGAGTCTGCTCTGGAGAAGGATTAAGCAGTGGTGTGATTGTCTGATAATGTCATATGGTTTTGCAGATTGATTACTTGCACAGAACAGGAAGAACAGCACGCATGGGAGCAAAAGGTGTTGAACCTCACCAATTCCCAGAACAGCAGTCACATGTATGCTTTTTTCTATGTTTGTGTGCAGTGCTGACTGGGTGAGATGTGTGGTGGTGCAGGCAAGGTGACAAGCCTCGTCACAAAGCGTGATCAGACACTGGCAAGCCAACTTGAAGAGTCCATGAGAAAGGGAGAAACATTGGAGGGTTTGACATCTAGTAGGGAGAGGCTTGAGGCACTCAAACGAAAGGAGATTGAAGAGAAACGTAAGGAGAAATCAAAGAAGATGAGTCATGATTCTTCTCGAGGCCCCAAATCCAGCAGGTGGGAAGTTGGTAAAAGTAAGGTGGGTTCATTTCGAGGCACCAGGGGCAAAGCTCGCACAGCCAGCACCCCCACCACCAGAGTAGGCTCTTCCTCTCGAGTAGCCAGATCTCCCTCAAAAAAATCAGTAGGACTTTCACTGAAAAGACGATAGAAAAGTGACCCCATGTCCACTCTGTATACTGAATTAATTCCCTCAGTGGCAATTCTTATCAAACCTTAACCCTTGGCAGCAGGCAACCTGTGAAAATTAGAAGTGTTCTGGTCTTTTGAGAGTCAATCTCAGTCATGGGTTTCCACAACAAGTTTGCACCTGTCTGAAGCAATTTTACAAACGCCATGTGCCATTTTCCTCCAAATTGAAAGTTTCTACAAAAATGAAGATGATTGAGGTGCAAAATTTTGTTGAAACCAGATTTGGATCCCAGCTATGAAACTGCCTCTTGTTGAATCCCAAACCTAGATCAGGTTGCAGTCCCTTTTTAGAAGCAAATCCAGGTTCCTTAGCTGTGTATGAACATAAAAAGTTTTATGTAAGCACAACAATCAAGCCTTGTTTTTAGGTTTTGACAATTTAACTTTGGACAAGTTTTATGAGATCAATTGTGGTGGTGTTTGATGCATACCACATCATAAACAGTGAAATAAAGAGATTATGCTGTATGGAGTGAGGATGACAATATGGCATAAAACATTACAAATAACAATCTTACACTGGCAATTGTACTGCACCTAGTCTTTTTCATTTTTTTTGAGCTGTTTGTTTCCACCTGTAGTGGAGAAGTTATTGAATATTGAACAATTCTTTCACTGAAAATTCATTTAAATCAAAACCTAAATTTATAGGGGAATTCAGACACCCTCTTGGTACTGTTTAAAATCCCTTGATGCATAGAATTTAATGAAGGTGATTTGGGAATTTTAGCAAATGCAACTAACACATAATTTCATTGTCTGTTGACATTCGCAACTATCAATTCTATGAGAAACAAAGCTGGAACATAATTGCTTTGAACATATGGCCATAACATAAAGCACTCAAAAGAAATTTCCTAGCATTTTTTAACAGCACCTTATATGCAAGGGCATCCCACACCCACTTATGGGCATAAGACCCCTCCAACTCATAAGGAGTAGCAGTAAGAACCTTTCCTTCCCATTCCCAATCTTTCATCCCAACTGCTTCATGACAAGCCTTTGGTTCTGATTGCAACAACTTTTTACTGTATATTTGGTGCAAGTGCAAACTCCAATTTAAGAGCTTGGCAAGTACTTGTTTCTTCCTAAGTTTTCAAACACATACTCGTGTGCACCCTCTGCGTGTGTGTAGGACTGCTTTCCACAAAACAAAACTGAGTATTACAACTGGCCTGAAACCTTGCCAGATTTGTGAAGTAGCCCCCCTTTTATGAATATGTAAAATTATTTAGACAAGCATCCTTGTAGTTGAGGACAAGGTGGTTTCCTTTTACCACATGAACTCAAACAAGCACTTTGTGCATTTCTGATCCCGGGAGCCAAAAGTCACGATGACAAGAGGCTCTTTCTTTTCAGTTCTATGTATACAAAATTAGTTGGGGTTTTCGAAGTGTTGTAAAATATACCTATGCAGAGGAAAGTGGGTATTTTGTCCATATTTGTAGTATTCACTCTGCTATGCACAAACTTATTTTGTGAGCTGTAAATGATGACCAGGATTTCTGTGGCACTTACGCTTTTGCCTTTTGAACCACTGGGAGCTCTCTTTTATTAAATGGTGAAGACAGGTTGTTATATCAGTTCCCAATCCTGCCAGGAATCGGGTTCCATATCATCCTCATCAAAGATGATATCTCCACCCTCCCAACCATCCAATGAAGATGATGCACTTGGATCACTGTCTGGTGCCGCAGCTTCACATCCACCCACTGCTCTTGGATTTTCATCTGTTTCCTGCTTCTCAATTGAAGACTCAACTTCCACATTATCCACCAAGACATGATCCTGTGACAAGACAAATCATGAGAGAGAGCGCAGACCAGTGCTGTGGGATTATTTGATTTTAAAAATAACTGGAAGTTCTGGTTCTGTTTAAATTTCAGAAGCAAAGAATTTCTGGTTCCAGTTTTCTGGCAAAAATCAGAGAACTGCCAGTTCTGGTTATTCAGAAACACCAAAGAACTGGCAAAGTTTTTCAAAAAAATTGAGAACCAAGGTTCTATACCAAAACCAGCTTTTTGATTTTTTCCAATCCTGCCCAATAAGTGGGTATATACCCACTCAATGACCAGCAGGTATCTGTAGCAGATTCTAATAACTGCACAACACTGGCTCAGACACCAGTTCTCACAGCAGATTAAGCACCAAGCCAATTTCACACTTGGGTCATAAGGCACAAGCTAGAAGTTGCCCATTGTAGTGGTACTGATCACTGCAGTGATCATTAGGGTAACTGCGTCAACCAGCTACATGACACGTGGAAAATCCAAGGGCCAAGACCCAGGATCAAGTTTGGAAAAAAACACAATGTACCCACAATGGTGTCCACCTCTGAAAGAGGTCAGAACTCCCCCAGGTGAAAAGAAATGCAATTTCATGCATATTAGCAGACTTGATACCATGCTTCTTCTAAGTCATAAAACTCCAAGCTTGCAAAACAGTAACCTATTTAGCTACATGATGTCCTGATGAATCACTGCACTCATCGTCAAATGAAGAAAATAGACAAGGGTGCTGCTGAAAATAAAGATGTGATCAGAAATCAGTTCTTACTTACCTCACTCTCAAAACCCCGTAGAGGGATGTCGGTAAGTACCATAGATGAGCAAATGGTGGCATTTCCCAAGTCATGTGAAAGTTGGAGTTCTGAGTCCTCCAGTGGGTTCAGTGTCCAATTCCAGGAAAATTCTCCAAAAGGCACCTCCTCTGCTTGCATTGTCAATAGCTCCGAATTTGCAATGTCAGAAAGCAGAGAGGAATCACTGACTGCCTTCATCTCATCTGCAGGCAAATGCTAGTTTTCATTCGCTGTCATTGTTTTCAGATATATACTAGACAATGCACTAGAGAAGCGTGCTGAAAAGTTTAAGATATTGACAGGATCATGAACAAAGGGTGACAACATCCTGATGATAGTAATTGATTGGGTCGAAATCAATTCAACACCGAAAAGAAGTTTATCTTCCATTGGTGGTTTGATGCCCTTCACAAAACAAAACAAAAATGAAAAGGCATACCATGCGACTCATGTAACATCTCCCTCTCATCACATACAACCTCCACACTAAGCTGCTTCTCCAGAGTCATCACTTTCTCAACAGGATTGTCACCACCGTTTGGGGTTGGCAGCATCAGCAGCTCTTGCACAAAATCATTTGCCTCATTTGCAAACTTGCGAACCCCAGCCCCAAGGGTGTTGAAACGCACCTCCATTTTCTGCATTTAACAGAAGGAAGCAGACTAAACCTGTTTAGAGACAAAGGGAAAGACCAAAGCAAATACTGCAACTTTGTGTAATTAACCAGAGTTCCCATTTGCGCCCCCCCCCAATCTCAACCCTTTTAACACTTCTGTCATTGTGCAATGCAGTGTGACAACATATCCAAATCACTCCAGAGACAAACCTGAATCAGAACAGAAGGTGCAAGTCCCGGTTCTACAATGTCATAGTATGTCTCTAACTTGAGGCACATACGGTCAAGCCATGACAGCTTCTTTTCTCCTAGACTAGCATAGGTAGTTGCATAGGTCTTTGGACCCATCACCCTGTAGCCCCAAAATCACCAAATCCATAAAACAGGAAAAAACCCAATATCAGCACTTGAGTGAATGTCAAAGGCATGGACAGACGGGTGTTGGACTCCAATCTCAACCAAATGAGAAGCTTCATTATGACAGATGGGTGGGCCTCTTTCTTCTTCACCCTTGAAGTCTAGTAGTACCTCCATCCTAAAATTGTACAATGTACACCACTGTAATCACAAGAATTCAGTTGCATAAGTCCTCCTTGAAGAACTCTGAAAGGCTTGAAGTTTTTTTCCTAATTCTTGTGACTGGAGAAAACAGTGTGACCCCAATAAGTATGTTGCTGAGATTTACTTCTAGCATGTAATACAAGAAGGACATACATCAAGCATGGCATGTAGAGGGCAATCAGAGCCACATATATCTGAATAGTAAAACACAATCCGCTTTCAGCTAAGTTTTGACAACTCTGCAGACACAACACAAAATGCACCCCAGCTTGCCCAAGTATTCCATACACTTCCTGAAGACTTTAAGAAGATCACTGCTACTACCATGCTTGATTCAGTTTGCAATGAAATTTGGCAAAAGAGTAAATACATATATACTGGCACACACACAACTTGACCCAATGTCACACACACAATACCATACTCCATCCAATCCCCATACCCTAAAAATGAGCTCCTCCTCAAGGTAAACCTGAAAACTCATGCGAAGGAAGAAATCTGAAATCAAATCTGTCACCAAAACATGGCTCTAAAACCCATCAAGATTGCTTTCAATTTTAAGTGATTTTTTTTTCTAACACCTCCATTACCAAGGAGAAATAGCAACAAAGAATTGCAACAAGAAAAAGAAACTGGTCAGGTGAGAGATGCAACGATAGAAAAGCAAGAAACTAGTCTCAATTATCCCATTTGTGATCCTAAGATCAAGAGTTGCACACTGAGGTGCAGTTTGCAGGAAAAACCTAAGTGCAAATTCAACTTCAAAACTCTCAAAGTTGCATGTAGGTATCAAACATCAAATTGCTAATAAATAAATAAATTTATTTTTGAATTTAAAGAGGAAAAAAAAATCAAACCAAACTGGAAGCTTGGAAACAATTAGCAATGGTCAGAACAGAAGAAGCTGCTCATTGTAAAATTCTACCTTCCACTTTGAGCTTCACAGATGCACCAAAAAAGATACCAAAAGACAAAATGATTTGATTGATGTCTGGAGAATATTGAAAACTCAGTTCCTAGAATCCAGCTACCGTTGAAGGAAGACTTTCATGACGCTGAGAAAGTAGAAAATACCTTGATGCAAATTTTCTAGAGGTTGCAAAAACAAAACCCAAAAAACAAGGGAAGAAAACACGCAGACACACAGACACACAACAAACCAAACCAAACCAAACTAATGGGTACTGTATCTGAGGTACCGAGAGAGTAGAAAATACCTTGTTGAAATTTCTAGAGCTTGCAAAAAAAATAATTTAAACAAACAAGCAAATGGGTAACTGTATCTGAGCTTCGGAGAGAGAAGAGAATACCTTGATGCAAATCTTCTAGAGCTTGCCAAGAAAAACAAAAACAAACAAACAAACAATGGGTACTGTTTCTGAGCTTCTCTTTAAAGGATTGTAACTTTGTTACAACAACAACAAAAGCTCCCCACTTGAGGGAATTCCGCAACAACAAAATTGGACAACTGCAGGCAGAGGAAGAAGAAGAGTTGTGGCAAGTACTTCAAATTCAAGAAAATTCGCAGAGCTGAAAAACCAGACACTGCACAAAAAAACAAAACAACGAACAAAACCCAAAGCACCTTTACAAGCTCTAATTGAAAAGCAAATGGAATGCAACCACAACAACAACAACAAAACTACAACACAAAAGAAATGTTGGAAGGAGCTTGCAATTGTGCCCAAAAACAGAAAAAGGAAAAAAACCAAAAGTGCACCAAAAATTTTAGCATAAGAAAAAACCTTGAAGTACACAACTTTGTGAACCCAAAACCTTCTTCCCTACCCTTCTCACGCAAAGATGAGAGCTTTCTTTAGTTGCTAGAGCTTTTCTTTCCCCCCACCTCTCCCCCCTCAAACTCCCTAGCAAAGCAAAACAAACCAACTAATGCCCAATACTTGGATCAAAGAGGAAATTGAATCCAAGAGCCCAAAACAAAAGGCAACCCATTGTGGGTGGTGATGAGGGGACTTTTTTCATGGGTGTTTCTGTGTTTTGGGTACAACCAAAAAGAGAAGGAAAAAAAACAAAAAACAAACCATAGCCTTTTGTTGTTGTCAATGACTTGTTAGGTGAAGAGGCCAAGCTTGTTTTTTTTTTTCCTTTTTTTTTTGGTTGGGAAGGTTAGTTCCTCTCTTTTCTTTCTGTACACTCATTCTAAATTGTTTGTAGTTATATTATAATTTTAAATTTGAAAATGAATCATTATGATATTATGGGATAGTTTTTTTCAATTGATTAATTTATCTCAATTTTATTGTGAACTTTTCTTTTCCCTCTCTTTTTCTTGGTTCACTCATTCTAAAATTGTTGTAGTTACTCATTTAAAAATATTTCATTATGAATTATTATGAATTTAATTACAAAGGGGTGTGATTTATCTCATTATTGTGAATTTTTATTTTCTTTTTCTTTTTGCAGTGGGTTCCTTTTTTTGGAGGGGGGGACTGTTATTTGGTCAAGGGAGTCAAAAGGAAAGTTGTGGGAAGGTTTTTTTTCTTCTCATTTTCATCCCTCTTTTTTCTTTTTCTTTTTCTTTTTGGTTGGTGTTCTTTGGGTCAAGTCAATCCAAGGCTAATCCAAGCCATACACACCAAGCTTCCCACCTTTCTTCTCAACTTATGAATGGGGGGGGGGGCCAGGGAAGGAATGCATATGTATGAATAACAAAATACAAACCCTAATTGCTATTAAGACCTTGTCCTCATACTCTAGCATAACTTCTTTTGGAGATTTGGAGTTGTTATGTCAAAGGGATTGTTCTGAAACAGCCATAGTCCTCCCCCAAGAACATAGAGGAGCTTCTTTGTTGTTCTCCTTCTTCTTGTGTTTAAACTTGTCCTACTTCAAACATGTTGGGTAGGCGAGTAAACCTAAAGTTAAGTGTGGTTCATAGAATACCCTTCAGTTTTAAAGTACTTTATGGCTTTCACTTCAAACCTTACAATCACTACTACCTAGCAAGCTCTTTTTCCCCAACTTTGCAAACTACCCAATAACCCATTTCACCCATTTTCACCATTCCATAATGCCCTTGCCATGTTAGGCAAAAGTTGTTCAGGCTTCCTCCTCCCTATCTTCACATTTATTTATTTATTTCAATTATAATTGTGGTTTTATAAGTCTTTTTTTTGTATAAATGTTTTCTTTAATATTTCAAAAACAATTAACTTTGGAAATTTGGAAGATCCCTAGCATCCAAGTATTACTCAGGTATGTAAAGCAATAAGATGAAAGCATACTCAAGATTAAGAACCAAGTACCCCTAAGGAGCTTGACTTGGGGGTGCCCATGGCTTGTCAAGTTGGGTCTGCTGGTATGCTTTCACAAAAAATAAATAAACAAATAAATGAATAATAACCTTTAAGAAATGTAAGGTTTTTGGTTATTTCTGAACATTATAAAATATAGCTACCTTAGACTAAGTCACCATCTCCAACTCCAAATTTAACAATCTCTGAATTAAATATAGTCCCAAAGAGACCTCTCGAAAGAAGGTGAAGATACCAATATGTACTAAGTTCTGCTTCACCCTTTTCACACTTGGGAAATGAGGAAATACAAGAATTCAATAGCTCATTAAAAAGCCCCTTTCCTTAGAAGACAAAAAACAAAAAGAAAAAAAAACCAAGTGGTGTTTCAAATGGATACAAACAGTTGACCACCCACCCATCCAAAAAGAAAAAGGAAAAGAAGAAGAAAAAAGACTCCTCTTGGGTTTGGCAACCAACCATGACTTGGAGTCCAATTCAGACCTCCTTTCAATGAAGCCAATTTATCTTACAAATAATGGATATTTGTAAAATATCAAATATTATCTTACAAATAATTGATAAAAATGAGAAAAAATCTATTATTAATAACTATTCTACTTGATAAAATCAAATCCAATATTCATCAAGTATTTGTCTCCCAAGGAACTAAGTTCCACACCTTTTGGACAACAAATTTCACCTATTTCTTGACCTAGGGGTAGGAGTGAACCCATATAAGGGAGCTCTAAGGTTAACACTGAACGTCCCTTAGCTTTCCTACTAAACTAGGTGCACAAACCATACCCCCTTATACTTGGCCATAAACCATGCCTAGATTTTCTACCAAACTAGGTGCACAAACCATACCCCCTTGTACTTGGGTTAGATAATCTAAAGGTCCATCTCAATTAGCATTAATCTAAAGGTCCACTTAGGCCCACTTTATTTTGACGCCTCATCTAAAGTGGGTCCAGGGTCCAAATTTGTAGGAACCAATTTGGACTCATTTGAAGCAAATTGAGTCCTTGAGTTGGACCTTGCCTTGAGCCCTAGCTTGCACCTCGGTTCTCCAAATTATAAGTTCTCCTTTGAGCTCTTTCATTTTTTTTGGTCGGAAACAATTGACTTTCCCTCCAAATTGGTGCCATGTATGTTTAGCCTCAATTTGCCACTTATTAGTTTTGGACACTTGTCTAAAGGCCATGGGTCCAATTTATGGCTCTTATCCAATGGGATTGCTCTATTTCATGGGACCCTGGACCTTGGACCCTTGTCTAAAGTAGCCCTAAGTGGACCCATTTGTGCAAGGAGAAGCTGACCAGTGTTATGGAGTTTCAAGGAGAACCTTTGATCCACTCTTTAACATCAACCCTGGTTAAATTCTTAAGTTTGATGGAACCTTTGGTGTACAGTCCTGAAAAGGATTATCGGAGTATTGAATTTTGTTTATTTTTAAAATTCCAATTTGCTAGTAAAAAAAATAATTTATGAAATTTCAGCAATAAATATAGTTAGTTTCTTTAGCAGGCTTTCTTGACTTTGAACTTGACTAATGAGACCTTGTACAACAATTTCTATTGCTTCTTTTTGCACAAATGGCGAGACATAATAAATATTCCACCAAATTATAGAATTCAAAAAAATGTTGTCAATTATTTGGATACTTGTTATGCAATGGTGCACTGGCGTGAGGCAAGAAGCTCCTTGGGGGGGGGGGGTTCCAACACTTTTCATATTTTGCTCTCCCTTGTAATTTTCCTTAAAATTTGACATTTCAAGCAAATAATAATCTCTGAAAAATTCAGCATTTCCAAAAATAATTTAATTATCACTGAACTGAAAAGCTACTATATAGTAGAGTTTTGCTTAAAGTCAGAAAAACACAGCACCAAAACCCTGAGTTTGGTCCAAAACCGGGTGAGATTCAAGAAAAAAAACCTGCAAAAAAGTACAGTAGCATGAGGGGGGGGGACTCAGAAATGCACCATTTTTTGTGCTAAACTGAGTTTCATCCTGTTTTGACCCTCTTTTTCCTTTTATGTGAGCGCCTCCACTGCCACTACATATATTTTCACTGCTCCTACATGTACAACTACCAAAACTACTCTCAAACCATGCATTTCATACCCAGATTTAATAAATTTCCATTACTTTGCAAACCTCGCTCAAAGAAGGGATAGGTGGTGGAAGGAGGCCCAAGAGACAGGGTGACTTTAAGGAAAACTCTCGTAACCAAAAAATTGAACCTCTGATTTGGGTGTTTTTCAAGAAGAATTCCAAATGGGTTTCAATTGCACCCTCGCCGGGTGTTTCTATTTTTATTTTTTAATTTATTTTCTTCAAGTATTTCAATTGCACAAATATTGTACTCCACAAGAGAAGATTGGAAATTGTATGGTATCATTTTTCTGACCAATTGTAAATGACCGTGTGACTAAAAAGTATAATCTTACATGTTACATTTACAAAATGAATCATTAATTGGATTATGCAGAACACAGGAATAAAAATTAAGAAGAAAAACCCTAAAGAGAACACATGTCACAGGGATCACACATGTCACGAACAAACAACCGTAACAATCAAGACACCACTAATACCCTAATAAAATAGAAGACCGTAAACAAAAAAAAATTATATTGTAACCATTCTCTAGTTCTAATTCTAGTTGTGCAATCAAAGGCTAGTAGGGTAAAGCAGCCGGTGAGTGAACACTTAAAGAGTTTGGAGAGCTGATGCATCTCAGATGTTGCTCCATTGCTGCAAGAGCTCAAATAAAAGTTGTAGAGCTAAGAGTTGCACATCCAAGGGTGCTTGAATCATTAAAAAAAAAGCTAAAAAATGAGCAAATTATGCATATTTTAGTGTAGGGGTCAAAAACATGTCAAGAAAATTCCTTGATCACTTTGCAATACATGAGCATCATCATGCCCATACATGAACAAATCTTCAATGATTCGTGATTGGACATTAGTACCATTTTAACAAATATTGAATGCATCATAAGGATGAACAAAAAAAAGCATGTAATTTTTTGTCTTTGGTTTCAATGGACATGATTAAAAAAAAAAAACAATTCAATCGATGATGATAAGGGCAAAAGATAGTGAAACCTTAATTTTGTTGCCCATTATTGGCCACCATCACTTCTTCCTTTGGCTATGTCTACCAAAATTTTGCACATATTTTTTCTTTTGGGAATTCAAATGATCATGATGCCTACTGGTACAACTTTTGAGTTGAATCGTTTGAAGTTCAAGTGCTTCAAGCTTGTTCCTTCTTAATTGTAATTGTTGGCAATCTTCACAACTCTCCTAGTTGCAGTCCTCATGTTAATCGTCGTCTTCCTTTTTCTCTCTATTCACTATAGTTACTACTGACCTTCCTAATCGTCCTAATCTTGATCTTGGTGATCCTTTTCTTGCATCTCTTGTGCTTGTGGTTGTTCGCAACCTTTTTGGTTGTGGTCCTCATGTTGATCATCATATTCCTTCTCCTCTCTTTTCGCTATAATTGTTAACAACCTTTTTGGTCATCGTAATCTTGATCTTAGTGATTTTCATCCTGCATTTTTTGTGCTTGTAGTTACTTGTGACCCTTTTGGTCGTGATCTTCATGTTGATCATTGTTTTCTTTTCCTCTCTTTTAATTACAACTATTAATGACCCTCCTGGTCGTCATGATTTTGATATTGGTGATCCTTGTCTTACATCTTTTATGCTTGCAACTATTCATGACCCCCTCGATTGCGTTCTTCATGTTGATCGTTGTTTTTCTTTTCCTTTAACTTCATTGTAGTTGTTCGTGACCTTCCTGGTTGTCATGATCTTGATCTTGGTGATCCTCATATTACATCTTTTATGCTTATAACTGCATTGACCCTCATGGTCATGGTCTTGATATTCATGGCCTTGCTTGTAGTTGTTGGCGATCTTCATGGTTGTGATCTTGGTTGCAATTACTAATAATCCTCTTGGTTGTGATCTTGGTGGCAATTGCTAGCGATCCTTTTGGTTGTGGTCTTGATTGCAATTGTTAGTGATCCTCCTAATTGTGGTCTTGGTTGCAACTACTAATGATCTTTTTATCCTCTTAAACCTTAAACCCCCACTCCTTTGTTATAGTTACTTGGTAAAACAAAGTAGACATCTTACAACATGACTGCGAACAAGCAATCTAACCTTTACTTGTAACCTTGCCTCCCGTTGTGTTAAAGTAAACCGTGAAAATCTTGTAATTTGAACGATTTCTAGCCCTTGTGTAACCTAGGAAGCTTGTAGATGTTCATACAGACATTGCCCTACTTCCCTAACAACTATTCCAAACCAATTGTACTCAAAATTTGCTCTTGCACTTCTAGTAGCTGCACATTAAAATGCATGTTCATTTGTAGTGAAGTAAGTTATAAATTTTCTAACCTTATTTTCTTCCCTTTCTTTATGACATGTTTCCCTAATTACCTTTGCAGATGCTTTCTCCATAGCCTTCTTACACATAACTACTAGGCATTCAACACTATTCACAACATGAAACTGCAAATAGATCACTAATGGCTCCTTTCCTCCTATCTAGTTTGTTTTGTAGGTAGGTTAAAAGCTAGGTTCAAAAAAAAAATTTGCCTTGCACTTGCTTTTGATTAAGGATGTCTAGATTTACTACTAAATGTGCAAGCCCTCACCCCTAAACCAAACCCTCAAACCCATGTAAATGTTCCAAACAACACCCAATACTAAACCACTACAAATTTACAAAGCGAAAAAATGTGCTCAAAGTTGGCAAATTTTTTTGTAAATTCATTCACAAAAACACCCATCTTTGAGCAGCCAAAGCAGCACCACACACATGGGTATTTTTTTTGGTCAAGCAAGCATGCACAACTATTCATCTTATACGCTCTAGCACACACACCATAATCCGTAAAGACACTCAATTATTTTTTAACGCATTCTGGAACTACCCCCTACAACGATCATAGAGGAGGCCAAAAATCTGAACATTAAAAAATTTCACCGAACATTCAATAATAGATACATTGGTGAATGACAAACAGATAGTGAGTGGCCACTCTCCAAGTGTTCACTCACCAGCCCCTGAGAGGCAAAGGGCTGCTCCACCCTAGCAGAGTTTTGGTTCAGGTTTGGAGTTCCTGAACTTTTATCCAGTTTCTATTACTTTTGTTGGATCTTGGGCCAATGAAATAAAACACATTGAAATCCCCCATTCACATGGCTTGCTCAGATGGATCATAAAAGCATGACAATGGGTTATCCCAAACAACAGAACAACCCCAAAATTTTGGGGCTTTGAATCCAAAGAAGCAGCTTAAACTTATGGAATTTTTGCAGTTTTGTGGGCTTGGATATTGCAGAGAGAAAGATGGCCCCATTCAGGATCAAGAATGGTGCTAGGCTCTCCCAAAGACTATCCTATCACAAGTCAAATTCCTCCACCTTGTTGTTGTTGGGTGTTGATCCCAATACTACCTTTTGGTGGGCAAGTGATGGAGAAGGTGATGAAAATTGTAAACTGAGCCATATTGGACTTCAAAACAAATCTAAAAGCACAGTAGAAAAATCCTGCACAAAGTGAAAAAGAGACATTGTGGTCCCCTTGAGCCTTATTTTTATATTGAGCTTTTGAACCAAAGGTGTAAAGCGGTGCGCAGTTAACCAAAAAGAGTTGTGACTACGTGGCACACTCCTGGAAAAAAGAGAGGTAAACATTTGACGACTTGCCATTTTATTTATGTTCCCCTTGTGGCAAGTTAAAAGTTGAAACCGAATAGGAAATGTTGCATGAAATTCTCAAAAGATGAACTCAGAGTTCAGCGTACTAAGAGCATCTCCATCAGTGCTCAGTATGTGATCCTGCACAGTAAAAGTAGATGAAGAAAAGTCAAAATGTGCCGGTTTAGCTCAGGAAATTGGTTTTTGGCTCAGCATAATTGTACACTATACCGTGACTTGTAAAAGGCACAACAATGCTGTGCACCTCCAGAAAACAGTCCAACAAACATGATCTGACTTCTGATCAGTGTTTCTGATTGGCCCATCATAATGATTCGTCTAGGTGGTTTGCTATTAGTAATTCTCAACGTATGTGCTGTCTTAGTTTCAGTTTTACATGGGTGAGGTTGCAAAAGAGTAAATAACTAAACTTGGATGTGAAAAATATTTTTGCAGAGTCACATACTAACCACGGCTTAAGATACCCTAACACTTTGTGAATATTCCTACAAACATGGGACTAAATGAAACTTTACATTGTTGGATAGTCTCTCCTCCATGACAGAGAAAGCCAATAAAACAATTATTTTCCTTTTTCCCCAATCAGACCTACCTTCAATTTTTATGGAGTGGATTCTGCGGACTTCCCTGAAGTTGAATATCTCTTTATATTGCAATGGCTGGATATAGGAGTATGGCACTTCCACCCTATGCTTTACATTGGTGACTGGATAAGGCATTTGAAGTGTGGGGTAGCCTCAGCTTTAGGTCCCAAGTTCCAACACATTGGTAGATTATATCTCAAATCCCCAATATTTCATCCTCTCCCGGGGCAGAACTTTAAACACCCCACCAAACTTTGTGATTTTGAGGGTGTCGAAGAAAAAAGGACCTTCAATACCTTGTGTGGTTGTGTCACAGGGTTCAATAAACTTAAAAAGTGAGGATCTACTTTGTTTCAAGTAGTCCGAAATTTGCTAATGGTAATGACTATATCAGATTTCCTTGAAATGGTGGGTTCTCATCCTGAGAACATCTCAATTTTTTGTTCTATGTTAAAACATCAATTGCATGATTTAGTTTGTGCCCCCCTCACCCCCTCCAACAAAGTTTGACGAGGTGAAATTTTGGGTTTAATGTACCTCCCTCCATCATGTGGTTGTGTTAAAACAGTGTGCTTTGGAGCTTAAATGGACCCAATTAACTCAACCCCCAACAAACCCAATATCATTGAAGCATGTTATGTGTAAGGTAAAGATTAAGGACTATAAGAGCAGTTCCAGCGGTGCTCAGTATGTTACCTTGCAAAAATATTTTTCACATCCAAGTTTAGATATTTACTTTTTTATATTCCAACCCATAAACTGAAAACCGGGACAGCAAATAGGTTGGGGAGTACTAATAGCGAACCACCTGGACCAATCGTTATGATAGGCCAATCAGAAACACTGAGCAGCAGTCAGATCATATTATTACATCCTTTTTTTCTGTAGGTGCACAACTTTGCTGCACCTTTTCCCAGCCACTGCAGACTCTGAAATTATGCTGAGCCAAAACCATTTTCGTGAGCTAAACCTGCATATTTTTTCTTCACCCAATTTTACTCTGCATGATCACATACTGAGAATCACTGGAGATGCTTTCAGAACCGGATTGTTGGGGTACTTCTGTGTGGAACTCGAACTAGAAGCAATAAACATTTTGTTAGAAAGACAACTACTCTAGTACCTTGGCCAATTTGTCACTAATTATATTATTTTCAGAAATGTTGAAATTTTCACCCAAAAAAATTCTTCCAAATCAAAAAAGATTGTGAAGGAAAATAGTGAATATTTAGGAATATTCCATTTGTTGAAATGAATGTTTCAAAATTAATTAATTATTCAACAAACATGTGTTGAAGTGGCCAAGGTACTACGGCGTTGGAACCTGCAGTTAACCGATTCAACTAGTACGAATAAAAAAAGAACCAACACTGATTTTTCAGGACCTGACCCACAACTAGAATCTATGATCTAGAATCATTGTTTTGGAGAATCTGACTTAAACATCAGATCCTTGGTTCTCTCTATGTGTGAAACTAGAACCCCCAGTCAAGAAAATTCTAATTCATTTTCGAAACTGGTAAGAACTAAAAAACACGAGCCAAGCTATTCTCAAGATGAGGGCTCAATGCAAGGCAAGAGACAAGCATGCAACCAAAATTCCCATAACCATCCCCTTCAAGGTGCTTACTCCTCATAAAAAAATGTTATAATTTTGCTTCTAGAACAAACAATTGTGATTTTGTTTGAAAAAAGATAAGCATTTAGAGCATCCCCACCCTTATTGGGCCATATTGGGAACATAGGCTTACATTAATATTTCTCACATCCATTATTACTTGTCTATATATCCCAAGTCTCACCCCATAAACTTGAAAATGTGTTAACCTTGCAAAACTTTATTAATAAATGCATTGCATATCCATAAAATATACAAGGGAACAAGAAAAATGAAAAGGATTTATTTACAAGACATGAACCTAACACAAACTAAATGTTAAAATGTCTTTGTTTCAACAATCAACCGCTTGTAGGAGCTTAGCCATGGTGATGGGGGTGCATCTTGAAGGGTGGAGGTCATGAAATAGCTAGATTTATTGCTACCACCCAACTTAAGATGGAGGATGCTTGTGCATCCTTTGTAATGTAATGAGATTTTTTGACAAAGAAAAGTAACCAAGATAAAAGAGGACCTTTGAAATTCCACATGGCATTGGCACAATCGTGTAAAAACATATCATCTTGTTTGTCTAAACATCCAAACATTTCAATTGCTATAAAAAAAAAGATCAATGGGGTTTCGGTTGCAATACCTTTTTTTTTTTGGCTTGAGCTACTTTAGAGGCAACAAATCCTCAGGTTATGCAAGATTAACAAAATAAATCCATTCATGTTGGATTGACAATGACAACATTACCTAAAGTGCAAATTCCATCTTTGGTGAACAAAAATGTTTCAACAAATTGACACTGGGATTCCTTGTTGATGAGAGGAATGGAATGTGGTTGAAGGAAGTGCGTGTAATTGTTCTCACCTCACATGGAAATCGGCATCTTGTGCAAGAATAACAAAAGTGTTATAAACAACATCATGGGTGTTTGTGTGTTCATTGCCATGGGCGCAATGTAAAAGGTGAGCACTTGTAGCATCAATGAGATGTGTGCACACACATCAAGGGATACTTACAATTGAAGGATGTGGTAATCCAAATCACATTTGGAACATTGTGGAGAAGGATGGGGAAGATAATTGAAAGGTTGGGAAAGTTGGTTGAACTATAAGCCAAATGTTCACCCTTGGGCTAAAACATGATATATTTAAAAAACAATGGGTCTCAAATACCTTGTTGAAAAACATGTTGGATAGGTATGATGGTGCAACTCTTTTGAGATGGAATCTTAAAGTTAAACCCTTTTTTGTTTGATAAATTGTTCAAAGGGGGGTGCAAATGGAATAACACAAGCCACACCCACCTACTTTTTAATTGTCTTTCAAGGAATATTCCTAAATTTTGTTTGGAATTTTTTGAGAAAATATTTTTTTAATTCATAAATTTTAATAGATTTTCATGTTAAAAATTTGGTAAAACATATCATTTTCAAAAAAAATGAATACATTCACAATTGTTTTTACTGCTTAAAAATATGTGTTACAATGTTTAATGAATGTTTTGTTAATTTTTTATTCATTGAATTAATTTCAAATTAATTCACATGTTCCCATCATATATTGAAAATACAATTATATAAAAAGAATCTTACAATTTCAACATCAAATTAAATTACAACTTTAAAACATGAAAAACCTAAATAAATGTTACATTTGCTATGGCACATGTTATTGTGACTACACCCAATGAGGAAAACACATGTGTTTTGGGTGCAATAGGAGGTTGCAGACTACCTTAATGTGTTGTTAAAAAAAGAGATTATTGTTGTCAATGGTAAGAGTGAAAATTTTAATTCTTGCATAATATTTCACATTATTGTAACAACATATTTTCATTTCACATACATATGTTCACTATTCCTATCTAAAGTCCCAACAAAATTAACATTACCATTCATTCCAACATTAGATCATGGTTATTGCATATAACCAAAATCTGCATTTCAAATTACATTGTAAAAAATCCCAAAAACAATTTTATAATTCATTTCACCGTAATCTAATATTACATAAAATTCACAAAGAGTTGAACATAAAATTAATTGTAGAAGTATGTGCTTTTCTATATTATTGAAAACATTTTTCAAAAATATAATATAATTCCATGTTTTGTTGAAAAAAATCCAAAACAACATTTAAAATTTGTGTTATATCCAAAATAAAACCTATGGTTTTTCTACTACAAGTACCTACAACTCCAACTTTTTTAACTCCATGTTTCATCCTCTTATTCCTCTTGTTTTCTAGAACTCTAACCTTTTGAACTGTCCCAAGTCACATCATCATGATCAAAACAACAAAAATTGAAAATTCAAATTAAGAAAATTCCCTAATTAGTCCCTATCCTAATTGCTTCATTCATCCAAAATCACATACTCATCATACCCCATTAACATTACCCCCTCTATACTTTGGATTCTATCCTTGAAATCCTTGTAAAATGATAGAAATGAAATAAAAGTATTATATATCCTTTCAAAAATATGTTTCCCCTACCATAGTTTTGTAATCCCAATCTACATAAAAACCAGTGATTCTATATCTACGTTTTGCTCTGCAATTCCACTCTCTTCCCCCATTAATTCAGTTTGTGGTTTTATTTCCAAATTTGTATCTTGGATATTGTTTCTTCTAGTGCTTGAATAACCTCCACCTTTTCCTATTCATGAATTCCTTTTGATTATTTTTTTTCATGACCCCCTTTTTAAAGGCCTTCTAATATTTTTTGGTGTGCCTCCTCCTCCTAAGTTGTTCCACTAGGCCCTATTTCTATCTCTTCATCTTGGTTTGATACCTTTGGGCTTAATGGACTACCACAAATGAAATCTAGAAAATTCTTTTGATAAGCTTCCAACTTGTACCTCATAATTCTTTCATCAACTTTATGTTAATTTAGATTATTCTCCACTTCTTTTGTAAAATATTCCTCTACAACTTCCCACCATTCTTCAGATTTTGTTTCAAAAACCTTTCATCTTGTTTTCCATCCTCATCAGGGTGAACTATTGCAACATTTGTTCATAAAACTTTAGTCTTTTTTTGATACTAGTTGGATCCAAACTTTTTTTTTGTTCCTATGTCCTCTCTAACTATGCTTAAAGGTGCTACAAAGTTCTTTTGATACTCCTTCTTGTCCTCCATTAACTACTATCTTTTTTCCTCTATTGTCTTATTTCTAAACTTTTCAAACTACAACAAATATACATTTTTCATATTTATCAATTCCAAATCTATTAAAACTATCTCCTTTTCCTTTTTACTTTAGTCAATGTTTTCACCTGATTATCCAAAGCCTCCTATTGTTTCTTATGAAGAAATAATGCTTCTATCCATTTCCTCTCTCTAATTTCCCATATTTCAGCCTTCAACCTTAAATTCTACGATTTTTCATCCTGCAACTTCAATTGTGTTGTGCTACCCTTGAGCTCATCATCTCATCCTACAATATGTTAATGAACACTTTATTTTTCTGCTCAGCCTCTGCCTTATTCATCCTCCACATTTCCACATTATGCTTACACCCCTTTTGGAAATCTCTTTCCTTATCCAATTCCTCTTATAACATTTCCTTCTCCTTCTCCCTCATATTCAATCTATTCTTCAAAGTCTTCACCTCCAAAGTCAAATTCCCCATATTCAAACTTGCAATTGCCATGGTCTGAAATAATTCAGCTATTTTATCTACTATCATTACTTTTGCAGCTACGTCCTCCACAAACTTTGGTGTATTTGTTTATGTTGTAAGATCTCTAGATTTTTTTACACATGATCCCAACTCCTTTACTATTCTTCTCCCCCCAAATTCAAATGGGAATCCCTATACATATTTTAGCCTACTAGGTGGTACATGTAGTTTCATTGGTCTAAACTTTTCAAAAGTAGGTGTTTATAGTTAAGTAGCATGTAGATCTTCCTATGTCTATTGTTGTTGCTACTGCACATGTTGTTGTAAATGTTGTAAATGTTTTGGACATGCAGTGGTCTGCATCCAATGTTCACGTACATCCCCTTCAAAGTACAAATACTCTTCACCTTTTAGAAACCTTATGTCATGTTCTCTTTTTAACTCCTTGACTCTACTCCTTGAATCGTCCTTCCTGTGGCGACATCATATGCGGTATCTCCTACTTTTGCTCCATTGGTTGTTTTTCTTATGGAGATGTCATTTGTGGCATTATTGTAATTTGTCTAACTACTTGTACCACTATTGGCATTACCCTTACCATTGTTGGCACTATAAATGGTTCCACTCTGCCCTTTGTCAATTTTTATTCCTTCAAATTTATGCTTTCATGTTTTTTTTTCACTCCTAATTCCGAGGCTCCTCATTCCTCAACTTTGTTTTTCCTCTTGAAATAGCATTTCTTGGAGAGTTTGCGACAACTTTCTTTTTGATCTTTAGTGTTGTTTACATCTCCTCCTTAGTTTCTTAAAACCTTGGTTGGTGGTTTTTGTGGATTGTTTTTTTTATGCACAAACAAAGACTAAAAGATTTTTGCTAATACCTATGAAGATTGATAGGTATCTTGTTTATCACCTTTATTCTCCTTAACATACTTATACCACATATCTAGCTCATTGCATAGACTATTGAATATCATTTGTGCCCAATTTACTTATTGCCCCTTCTCTGCTTTCACCAACGTAATAACATTTTTGTTGTAAAAATATTGTACCTTCTCCCTTTGATAAATGATAGATATAATGGCAAGATATCTAATAGATATGGCAAACCCAAACTCTTTGCATTCTATTGATTTACAAAAGAACTTGCATGTGCAAGTCTACATCTTTGTAATGCCTAAATTACTAGTGACTTACTGACTTGTCCTTTCAGTTCTTCTACATACCCTTTTGCACACACTTCAAAAACATCTACAAATGGTTTTTTGTTGATTACATACACTTTATCTTTATGCCCAAAGTAAATATATGCACCTTTGACCAAGAATGTGTTTAGAACTTCTAACATTACATCGGGTATTAATGTTTCCCACCCCATTAGAAACAAAAGAACAAGCCCTGCTTTAGAAGCCTAATCTTCTTCCATAGCAATATCCTTATAATTTTCCATCCACTCTACATATTTGTCATAGTTCTATTTTGTTTATGTCCACATGAATCATTCAAGGTTTGGAATTTTAATACCCTTTTCCAAAAGTGTAATTTTGTCTAGGAATGCGTGTATTCTCTTTGTTATCGCTCTCGTTTCATGCTACTCCATTTCCATCACCCTTCATTATGTTTATGCCATTGTCACATTAAGATGTTTTGTAATGTTTGTAAGTAAATTGTAACTAAAATGTAATTTTTTTTTTCATCTTGTATTGTTTGTCCGGCTTTTCAACTTTGTAAAATATGTAATTAAATGCACTAAGAGTATTAAAAATGATATTTGGAATAAAAAAATAAAAATGGTTTGGCCCTAAAGGTTAAACCCGAAATAAAATAGGATTATCCCAAATTACTTACCTATTGAGTCAAAATGTCGCAACATTAGCATTGGGCTTGTGACTAAAGCAAGGGCTTGTGAAGGTGCGGGCCAAGTATGAAGTTCGGGGTCACATTTCATTTTCTCAGGAATGTGGGAGAGTGTAAGGAAATGAACCCCTACATTCCCAAGTGAGAGAGCAATTGCAGGGGTCAAAACCTATTGGATCGAGAAGTTCCTTATATCATTGGAAAGCTCTTAGAACTTAGATGTCTAAAATGGGTTCGCATGACCCATTTAGACACTTAAAACACAAGTTATGGTCAAAAGAAAGGCTAAAAGTCCCGACCACTAAAAGTCGAGAATCGGCCTGATTTCCTTGCATGCATGTGGGGTGCCACACCCCTTTGGAAAGATCTTGACAATGGTTAAAACTTTGCTTTAAACCTCACCTCAATCAGAGGTCTTCGCACAAAGTTATGGGCCCGCAAATTCGGGAGAGTCCCAACTTTGGGAATTTCGAGACTCCCACCTAGGAGTCCCGGGATAAAATGACATTTGGGTGCTAGTCCTGTGGCTAGGCACAGAGTATACTATAAGGGGGAAGGTGGTAGCTTCCCCCAAGTTCGGGCCATGATGAGTTTTGTGAGTTTGTGTTTGCTCATGGTTCATCTGTGAACCAACGTGTTCTAACTACGCACTAATCAACTTGTTGTTCGGTTTGTGTAGGTCTGTATGAGTAATTGAATTGCTTGTCAATCTTCCTAATCCCCATCTTGGAACTTTAACACACCTTTCTACCCCCGAAGTGTTGCAAGCTAAAGAGTGCGCCCCGACTCCTTCTCCTTCCTATGTCTTCACCTTTGGATTCACAGTTGAGTCCATCAAAGAGCTTGGGGGTGCATCACGAAACGTACCTACATATCTACTTAGTCCTAAATACCTGCTTACTTACCTTAATAAATGTAGGTAATAATCTAAGGTTTAGAAGGGAATTTGCATACACATGAGTGTGTTAACTTTTTTCATTTGAAAATTGATGCAACTTTTATTTGCATCAACATTGGGTCACATGTGTTTAGTGGTTATATACTCCACTACCAAAGTGATATGTGACATTTTTATTCTAATACACAATGGGGGTGAAATGTGTGAAAATGCTTGTGGTCATGGTGTATTTAATGATGTCCTTCCAAGTCCAACATTCAATGTTTTTATTTAGTAAAACAATAACGAACACTATTGCATGGCCAAAATTATATCAACAAAAAAAAATTAACATTTTTTCTTTGTGTTATGATGGTTAATGGTTCAATTTTAGAGGTGCCCTTTGTGAATGTCATTTATTTTAATGTTGTCATGACAACTTGAACCATTGACCAAAAGGTGAAAAAATGGAATATGTTGTTGATAGGTCCCATGTACTTGCATTATGGCCATCCAAGAAAGGACAAATATAATTCAAGATGAGATTAATATGTTGGTTTTATTTTTTATGAGCAATTAAAACGTTCTCCTCTAAATCTTTTTGGTGGTGAAAGTTTTGTCCTTGTGCATCAACCATTGAATATATATTCTTGGCCAACATCATGCAACAATTGTTGTTCTAAGATCTTCAATTTTTCAAATCAACATTAAAATAAGAAAGGAAGTCAATCATCTTTTGTAGTAAATTATTTTGCCACCCAAACAAGTTCTTCCACTAAGGTATGTATTCGTATATAACATCACTTTTAGTATGGCCCAAAACATAAAACAATATAAGGTGACAATAAGAAGTTTCTTTACTTACATTTACATGAATTTTATGACAATGCTGATAAGTTCATTGGGCAGGAGAAGGAAGTGAGTGCATTATAAGCATATCTATTACGTTTTCCAACATGTAGTATATTAAAGGTTGATAAAATATTTCATTCATCATACAACTTGGAGTTGGAATGAAGTAATAATAATTTGACACAATTCCTATGTGACTTAACTCATCTTAAAAAGTGTGATCTATAATCCAAATGACAAACTTTGTTGTGTTGTGTCCACATGGGAAATACATTATATATTTATAAACATTTGTCCAAAGTTATTTCATTTGGTTTTATTCATGCATGTGGAGTCCAAAAAAATCCATTCGATTCATTTTGTTGAGTAATGAAAAAGAGTACATTGAAGAATCAATATTTAACATTACAAGTCTTAGATGCAAGCTAGTTTGTATTATCTAGATCTACAAACATAAGGTAAAATGGACAATTGATTATTGTTCATGGAAATGGACAATTGATTATTGTTCATGGAAATGGACAATACATTTTGATATACTCATTTCCTAAGTTTTGAAGTTATTTCATTTTGTTTTACTATTAAATTTGCTTAATCAAATAATAATTTATCTAGGAAAATGTTCCCCATATGGATCTTGTCCCATAATGTAGCTTCAAGAATTATGCAGACTCATTAAACAAATGCCAACCTCTTTTACAAACTTTCATCCATTTTTTAACAATCCAAAATTTTGATCCCTTGCCAACTTTCATCCATTTCCGAGTTCCATCCAAGTTTTAAAAATTTGCACATGACAAAATATTCTTCCATATCATCAAATATATGATTGATATGGTGAGATATATTTCAAGAATACTTTATTTATGTGGAAAAAAACATTTAGAAAAGGTTTCTTTAAGTTCACATGTTCATCGTTCATGTTCGTATGCTCATGAATTTATAATGTTGTTGTTGGGTATTTAAGAAAGAGAAGCTGGGGAATTGTTAAGGGCCAAACATGTATTAATCATACTTTTATCTTAATGCAAAGATGACATTTAATGAATTGACTTACTATGAACAAGGGGATGATACTTTTAAACAAAACTCAATCCACAAAAGATTCCACATATAAGTAATGCAATTTTTATGAGTTAAAACAACCATGCATGAATTATAATTAAGTGGGTTCTTGTATTTAATGAATGGATTTTAGTATGAATGGAAGGATGGTACTTTTCTTTGAATTAATCCCCACAGGATTTCACATGAAAGACCACCATGCATGAATCATAATTAAGTAAACTTACGTATTTGTGTAAAGATGATATTTAATAGTGGACTTAAATGGAAGGAGGATGTCTCTCTTTCGTTCACTCTACAGAAGATTCCACATGTAAGCAATGCAATTTTTCAACACTAAGAAAAACCATATATGAATACTAATTAAATGAACTCCTATAATTAATTAATAGACTTTAGTTTGAAAGGAAAGATGGTACATTTCTTTGACTCAATCCAGACAAGATCCCACATGTAAATAATGCAATTTCTTAAGTCACTAAGACAACCATGCATGAATCATAATTAAATAAATTTATGTGTTAATGCAAAAATTGTGTTTAATAGTGGACTGCAATCTAAATGGTGGAATGATCTACTTTTCTTAGAGTTAATTCACATGAGATTTCACATGTAATTAATGCAAATTTTCTCCACTAAAGACAACTATGCATGAATAATAATAAGTAAGTGCACTTATGTCTTAATGCAAGGATTATATTTGATCAATGAACTTCAATCGACTAAAGTGGACTCTGCAAGACCCTAAATGAAAGGAAACCAAAGTCTTTGGCCATTTTTGGGTGCATCACAATGTTTCTACCTTGAGGGACAGAATGAATAGTCTTGGAATCAATAACTAAGTAACCTTGAATGAGAGAAATATTGTTGCAAGGTCAAATGTTGAGTATGAGGGGAGCTCATCTAGGGGCCTCTTTCCATTGGGCCATTATGATCACAGAATCTGCCCCCAACAACTTTCTATTACATTTGTGCCATCTAGCTCTGCCCACCTCACAGCTCTACCAGTCAAACATTGACCACAAATGACCACAAATGCAGAGCTCTGAGAGCTTTGAATCAATGTGTGCATCACCATAACATATTATGACATCTAGCCTATCATATTTAAAAATAGAAAATTGTGTTTTCCTGAAATTCTCTAGGAGTTCATTAGGTATGAAATGTTCCCAGCATTCTTAGCATTGATTACCTACTGATTTTCAGCCCAGTTGTAGCTTTCCAATTAAGAGTGCCTGCCCAAGTAGAAAAAAACAAAGGCCCATATCAGCAGCTTTCCATTAGGTTTCTGTGATGATGGTTACACGCAGTCTGCCCCATGTTAGTGGCTTTCCATGAGGTTGCTATGATCAGGGTTTTCATACAGCCTGCCCCATATCACTGGCTTTCCATTAGGTTGTTATGATCATGGCAATACACAGCCTGCCCCATGTTACTGGCTTTCCATTAGGTTGTTATGATCACACAGCCCAATGGAAAGAGACCATGAAGTAGTAAATATTATACCATTATTTGAAGGCAATGGGAGGAGTTTTCAAAGCTTCACATTGTGAAGAGCCAGGTGATGATCATCTTTCTCCAGGAGAGATTTTGAAATTAACCCATGAACTTAAAAACCTGAGCCCTGAAGATCAGGGGGTGGATAAGCCATTAGCAACTTTGATTGTTCGGATTAACTTCTCTCAAAGGGAAAAAAAGGCTTATTTGCCCATCGATGATCTCTGTGTTACCAACATGTGCCTTTTGCCGTGTGTGTGTTTGGGTTTGTTTTGGGAGCGTGTTCTTGCGGCTTCCCTCCCGTAACTAGGTACCCTGTTTTTTCTACCTGTTCTTTTTGTTTTTCTCAACGTGCGTTACTTGTGAGCAGAGAGCGATGGCGGAGCACTTCGACCTGCCTTCCACCATCGCCATTCTTCCTTTCCGCAATAAGGTCCTCCTTCCCGGTGCCGTGATCGGCATTCGTTGCACTTCAGCTGCCGAGTAAATGCGCCTTCCTTTCTTCTTCTTCTTCTTGTAGTTTCTTTTTCCCCCCTTTTTGGGTGCCTGGGGGAGGGGGTTTGGTGTATTTTGGTCGCTGGAATTTGAGAGAATTTTGTGGAATTGCGCGAGAACGTCCTTCATCCTGTCTGCCAAATTCTCAAATTCTCTTCTTTTCTCTCTCTCTCTCTCTCTCTCTCTCACACACACACACACACATGCAATTGAAGTATCAAGAGAGGGAGAGGGAAAGTGGTTACCTTTGCAGAATTTCCTATCCAAATTCTTGAATTTGTACTGGGATTTTGCCAGGAGGAGTACGAGTAGCAGTAGGAGGAGGAGATAGTGTTGGTTACAACTTACAGTTCGTCTGAGGATTATTATTGCTAGGGTTTTGAAAGTGGATGATGATGCCTTTGGAAAGACTGATTCTGTGTCCAATTCTTCCCCTCAAAGACTCTCTGAAGTCCGCCTTAAATCCCATATTTCACATTAGTCATGATATCACCATGTTATAGCCATGATAGTACTTGTGCCTTTGCGGGATTTTGAACTCATGATCATTTGCAAGGTGGCCATGTTGTTGGCTTGTTCCTACTTTTGTGGTCCATTGTGCTGATTCGAGAGGTTGTGTCATTTGTCTTTGCGAGCTTCTAGTCTAGTGATATGCAATTGGTATCTCAGATTTGGTCATGAGACATTGTCCTGTATGGATTTTTATTATGATGTGATATGCTCTGTTTGTGTGCACTCTGTGTGTGATCGTCAATTGTTAAGCAGGTGTTTTGTGTGTTTAGTGTGCGATTGGTGGAGCGGGAGCTATGGCAAAAGAAAGACCTTGAGGGGTTGATTGGAGTTGTGCCAATGCATGATAGTCAGGCTTCTGAGCAGCCTTTATCTCCAAGAGTCTCTGGATTGCAATCTATACCAGAAGGTAAGAACCTTTGTCTAATGCATAACTGATTCAAAAACTCCTTTATCTCCAAGAGTCTCTGGATTCCAATCTCCAGTGGGAGGCAAGAACCTTTGTCTAATGAATAACCGATTTAAAACTTCTGTGATGGGAGAATTTCAACTGCTGGAGGTTTTTCCTCATTTTCAAGCAGATTTGAGGTGACCTGGTTCAGCCATCAGAGCTTTTACAGAACAGACCATTAAGACTGTTGTCATAGTATTGAACTTATTGAAGATGTTTCTCTGGTGCAGGTATAGCAACCGGAGGTGGGGGGAGAGAGTTTTCTGGGGCAGCACGAGTTCCTTCAGGTTTACAACCCCCTCTGGACCAACCAACTGGAGCTGGTGAGAGAATTCACTGGCATCCAAGGTACCTTCTCTTTCCTGAGTTTTTGTCACAAACATTGCTGTGGGGCTCTGAGGTATGATTTCATTAATGTTATGTTAAGAGTACTGGGATAGAATATCACTAAAACTCTCTCTTTGAGTGAAAGTAGAGTGATGCTTTATTTTATGGAATTATTGGATCAGGGGTGTTGCAGCCAGAGCGCTTGCACTACAGCAGCACATGGAGAAGGTGACCGGCCGTGTAACATACACAGTGATTCTTGAAGGATGGTGCCGATTTGGTGTGCAAGCGTTAAATGCATGTGACTTGTACAACACTGCTCATGTGACACAGCTTGATTATACCAAATCTGGTACTTCAATGTTTGCTATCAACCCTCCACAAAATTAGGGTTTGTAAACCCATTGATCATCTGGTTTATCTTGCCTTGTACTTAGCGCATGTTGCTCTGTTGTCAAGAACAGGAATACAAGATATGTCTACCAAGCAGAAAGTGGAAGGCTGAGTGTGTTGTGTTGGGGCATGGTTTGGGGTGATTGCCATTTTCGGTCTAGAGATGGAACAGGCTGAGAGTGATCCTGAGGTACAAGTACTTGCACGCCAGTTCAAATCTGTGGCAGGAGATTTAATCTCTCTTCTTCAGCAGGTGCTTACTACTTTTCTGCTCGTCTGCATTCCAAATTTTGCATTGTGAAGCTCACCTTACTCTTGTGTTTATTTATGGGAAAGGACTGTACAGATTTCTACCTGCCTGGTGTGCTGCAGAGTTTTCCATTAGGAGCGTTTGCAGAATTGGATTCTGTGTGCTGGGATGTATGTTTGGATTGGAAGCTTGAGACTCACCATTGGCTTTATCAGATGTTTTTTGTATGCTGTTATTTTGTCAGAAGCACAAGACACTGGAGTCTACCAAGCTGCTGCTGGAGACTGCAGCAGCACACAGGTTGGCGGACATTTTTGTTGCCAGCTTTGAGGGGAGTTTTGACAAGCGCCTTGCCATGCTTGATGCTATAGACCTTCGAAAGCGCCTTTCAAAGGCTATTGAGGTCATCACTCGACATGTTCAGGTGTTCTTCTCTTCTGTACAGATTATTTGTAAATATCTGTTCTTCCAACTGATGGCTGGGAATTGAAAAATTAAGAAAGTGGCTTGTTTGGGTGTTTTGCACAGGCTCTCAGAGTAGCAGAGAAAATATCATCGAAGGTGGAAGGACAATTATCTAAGTCCCAAAAATCTGTGCTTCGACAGCAGGTATAGAGCCTCAGCTATGCCCTATCTGATTTGTAGTCAAGCTGCATGCAGTTGCAGGTTTATAGATCATTACATGTGCAGTATATAGCTGCTAGAACAACCAAGGAGAATGACAAAAGCTGATTCAACAGATAAGGGCCATAACAGACGAGCTGGGGGATAATGATGATGATGAAGATGATGTCGTTGCGCTAGAAAGAAAGATGCAAAGTGTTGGCATGCCTGCCAATGTTTGGAAGCATGCTCAAAGGGAGCTCAGGTAATTCAGTTCTTGAAGCTATCACTAACAACATGGATTGACTGCAACTTGAAGGTTGTACTTGCCAGTCTAGGTTGTTAATGTAAACTTGAAACCTGAAAAGAATTGAATCTGGAATGCTGGTCAGCTAAATTGAGAAGTAACATGTCATGAACAGGTCTGTGCTCTGTTACAGTGTAGGTATTATTTTATGTATTGTCTGGGGTTTCAGAGGCTGCTTTATTGAGCATTTTGTATTCCTGCTAAGGTGATGGATCACAACTAATGGAACACTTGATACAGACGATTAAGAAAGATGCAGCCACAGCAACCAGGTTATGGTGGTTCCCGCACTTATTTAGAGGTGCTAGCAGAGCTGCCATGGCAAATCAGCAGTGAGGAGCAGGAGATTGATCTGGTGGCTGCAAAAGAGCAGCTAGACAGTGAGCACTATGGCCTTGCTAAAGTGAAGAAGCGCATTATCGAATATCTGGCTGTCCGCAAGGTCTCTTCCATGTTATTTGCTCTAACTCATGGTTGCAGGATTGGTTGTTTTTTATTATCTGTTTCTGGATATAAGCAAGTTTGTATACTGTCTAGAATGGGAAGTTTGGTTCAAGTTCTATTCATTTTGTGATGAGGCTGAAAGTTCAAATTTTTTTGGATTTTTGACAGCTAAAGCCAGATGCTAGAGGACCAGTTCTTTGCTTTGTGGGGCCACCAGGAGTGGGCAAAACCTCATTGGCATCATCAATTGCTGGCGCACTAGGGAGGCGGTTCATTCGCTTATCACTTGGTGGGGTGAAAGATGAGGCTGACATCAGAGGGCATCGCAGAACCTACATAGGAAGCATGCCAGGCCGACTTATTGAGGGCATCAAGGTAGATTTATGTTTCTTGTAGCTTGTAATCTGTGACAGGCATAGGATGTTACAATTTTTGATGTGTTTTGAGAGCTAATGATGCTGCATTGAGGTTTATGGGTGCAGAGAGTTGGGGTAAACAACCCTGTGATGCTATTGGATGAGATAGACAAGACAGGGGCTGATGTCCGTGGTGATC
Source organism: Sphagnum tenellum (assembly GCA_963921925.1). Taxonomy (NCBI): domain Eukaryota; kingdom Viridiplantae; phylum Streptophyta; class Sphagnopsida; order Sphagnales; family Sphagnaceae; genus Sphagnum; species Sphagnum tenellum. Next base: position 20,766,266 of record OY998145.1, read on the forward strand.
CAGCTGCAGCTCTGCTTGAAGTTCTAGATCCTGAACAAAACAAGACATTCAATGATCAGTATCCTGTTCCATATTCTGCACAATGATTTGTCATAGTTTCTGGTATCTACATGTGAATTTTTATCTTAAAAAAGTTGGATTGAGCTTAACTCAAATTGCAATCAGCTACCTCAATGTGCCATTTGATGTATCGAAGGTCGTGTTTGTTGCAACTGCAAACAGAGTTCAAACCATGCCAGCACCTCTCTTAGATCGAATGGAGGTCATTGAGCTGCCTGGTTACACACCTGAAGAGAAGTTGTGTATTGCTACACGACATCTTATACCCCGTGTCCTTGAGCAGCATGGTGTCACAAACAGACACATACAAATTCCTGAGGTATTCTGATGCCTTCCTGGCCTCTCTTTTTTCATTGAGTTTTAGGTGAGATGAGCATCACCTTTGAGTTTTTACCATTGTCTTTCTGAGTTCAGAGGATTTAACTCGTAGTGAAAGGAGGATACTGATGAATTGAGCACTAATTAGGTTTTGTGTGCATGACCTTGGTGACAATCACAGCTCACCTATTACTTGAGTTTACCTGATGTCCCACTATGAGAAATGCTCATTAGATCATTGAAGTTATTAGGCTTGTGGGCTTCAAATATTGGTGTCTGGGTTTATCAAGAAGTGGTTCATCAGTAACTGGCATCCTGCCCAGCTCAGATAGGTTTGACCTCATGGAAGGATATTTAAGTTCACACTGGCATTGTTGGGATGTGTAAAGCCAATGGTTGAGCTCATAATTCAGCGATACACCAGAGAAGCAGGGGTGCGGAATTTGGAGCGTCACTTGGCAGCACTTGCTCGAGCAGCAGCAGTTAAAGTGGCAGAGAGCGAGCAGTCAATGAAGGTGACAAGGGACATGACACCAGAGGCATCACAACTGATGGATCATTGGAGAGGTGGAGGAGGACTTGGGGAAGGAGGTGACGTAGAAATGGAAGTAGAGGCTGTGGGCATTAGTGGTCAAAAAGTTGCCAGTGCCTTGATGGATCTAGAGCCTTTGATTGTTGATGAGGCAATGCTTGAAGTAGTGCTTGGGGTAAAGCTCTACTAACCCATCATCTTTCATTCTTGAAGATGAAACCTTTTTACTTAACTTTGTATATATATATCTAACTTGTCTGGATGGAGTTGTTTGGTGTTGTTTCAATCCTGGGATGTGCTAAGACTCTTTGAGTATGTCACAAGTGGTCTGTGGATATGCAGCCACCCAAGTTTGATGGGAAGGAAGCAGCTGAGCGAGTTGCAACTCCAGGTGTTGCAGTAGGTTTAGTATGGACAATAGTTGGTGGTGAGGTTCAGTTTGTGGAGGCTTCAACTATGCTTGGAAAGGGGGATCTACATTTGACAGGACAACTGGGAGATGTCATCAAAGAATCAGCACAAATTGCTCTGACCTGGGTGAGACAATCTAAACTCTGAAAACACCTGAAAACATGCTCCCCACTTTCTGGCTTTGAAGTTTGTGAGGATATAGACAGTGTTGTGCAATATATCCTTCAAGCTTGAGGCATATAAGCTCAAAGGTCCATGCTTTTGATTGGATTCAGATTTAACAATCAGGCTTGTTTGGTGTAGGTTCGAGCTAGAGCTGCAGAGCTGAAGTTGCCGATGGCTGAAGCAGGGAGCCTACTCAAAGACCGTGACATCCATATCCACTTTCCAGCTGGAGCTGTTCCAAAAGATGGTCCATCAGCAGGTGTGACACTAGTTACTGCCTTGGTGTCTCTGTTTGGGAAGCGCTGTGTACGGGCTGATACAGCCATGACTGGTGAAATGACTCTGCGAGGGCTGGTTCTTCCTGTTGGTGGCATCAAGGATAAGGTACTTGACAGGCTACATGCTTCCATGTCTTGGTTATTCTTGTCCCAAGAACTAATCTATTTTTACATCTTCATCCATTTGCTACTCATGCTTTCAGTTTGATTGTCAGCCATTCCTCTCCTCTCATGCAGGTGTAAAATAGCAATGAAGTGAAATGATAAACTGAAACACAACCTAGTTTTGTGTGCCTAGATTGTTGCAGTTTTTGCCACCAATTCTCAGTCTTTTGTGGTTCTTCCATGCAAGAGTAGAAGAAGTGTTGTCACTGCTTATTAGAAAAAAAACTGAGACACTCAAGCAGTTCATGCTCAACACAGAGTGAATAGTCTTGTTCCTGAGAACTACTGGTTTCACAGATACTAGCAGCACATCGATGTGGCATAAGGAGAGTGATACTGCCAGACCGTAATAGAAAAGATCTACAAGAGGTGCCTGCTGCCATCATTGCCAACATGGAGGCAAGTTTTCTCAGCTTAAATGAAATCAAAACTCTCTGACTATATCAATCTCTGCAGGAAATCCTTGTTGAAATGTGTTGCGGAACCAAACTGTGATGTAGCAGCTCATTCCAAAGTTCGTTGTGATGGTACTGTTTGTCTATGTCTCAGCTTGTAAGTCTCTGGTGTTTCTCATGTGGTGGAGGAATATCTTAACAGATACTGCTGGCGAAGCGAATGGAAGATGTTTTGCACCAAGCTTTTGAAGGAGGATGTCCGTGGAAGCCAGCATCCAGGTTATAGCAAGGTTTGGCAGATAGCATGGTACATTGTAACATTAATCTAGTTTGTTTCCAAGGTTTTGCAAGCTCTTCTTCCCTCACCAAATGAGGAGTCTGTGAACTGGGGAAATTAGTAGATTCGAAGAGCTTGATTCCCTCTCCTTCATCATGAGAAGCGCCCAGGCAACAGACTGCCTGAATGAAGGTTCCAATGTAGTGCTACACCCAACAAATTGCATCAATGATAGAGATGCAATGTCATTGCATCAAAATGGAGCATCTGCAGTTTGTAGCTCTGCATGTAAGTAATTGTGAGCTTCAGAATTAAATCCATTTTTTTGGAAAGGCTGTAGTATCTAGAGCTTGATTCATGTCTTCATACGGGACTACTTTGTGCAAAAGTAGACATTGTAAAGCCTCTTTGGTCACTGAACTCTACTTCTTCCTTTCTGGACTACTGTTGCAATAGGAATGCAAAACTGTAGGTTCACATGTTTTCCAACCCTCTCAAATCTTTGGATAGCTCTGCTGTTGAGGACTTCTCAAGATTTGGTTTTGGTAGTCTCTTTCCGTGTGCAGAGACTTTGCAGGGTTTCTGAGATGATGCTCATATGGAATACAGCTTGAACCAAAAGTGAGAAACAAACTATTCTTTCTGCAGTGCCTACTGAGGCTGAGACCGGGAGGCAAAATGCTTCTCATCTGTTGAAGCCATCAATGTTGCATGATGAGGATGGTGTAGTGTCATGTAGTGTCATGTGGGAGAGGTGGTGGCAGAAATTGGCTGCAGAAAGTATGAAAGATATCTATCTTTGCAAAGTTTTCTCTTCAGTAAAGGTAGTTCAGAAGGTCCATCTTCACCTAGAGTCAGTTTCTAAATGTCTCAGAATTGTGAAAGATCATGTTAGATGTTATGGGTAGTAGCAAACAAGATGCCTTTGGATATCTCAAGGAAGGAGTGAAGTTTTGATGACGTGAAGGACCAAACATGTTTTCTTCCTGAATGTGTTTTCCTCTTCCAAACAGCAGCAGAAGATTCAATATCATGTCAGGTGTTACAGGTAGCAAATGAGATGCTTTAGCATTTCTCAAGGAAAGATGGAAGTTTTGACATGGAAGGACCAAAAATGTTTTTCTTCCTGAATGCTGTTTTCTCTTCTGAACTGCACAAGATTCAGTATCATGTCAGGTGTTAGATGTAGCAAACAAGATGCTCTTTGGATTTCTCAAGGAAGGACTGAATTTTTGATGACATGAAGGATCAAACATGTTTTCTTGATGAATGCTATTTTCTTTTCTGAACCAACTGCATGAGATTCATTTTCATACTAGGTGTTGTAGGTAGCAAACAAGATGCCTTTGGATTTCTCAAGGAAAGACTGAAGTTTTGATAACAACATGGACTGAAAAATGTTTTTGTTTTCTTCCTGAATGCTTTTTTCTCTGCCCAACTGCATGAGATTTGCTGTTCAGAATCCCTAAAACAAAAAGATGAAGATAAGTTTGTGGATTTACCAAGAGGCACAAAGGTGAGCAGACAACAACTGGCTTAAAAACATATGGCACCACTACTGATTCCTCCAAGCTCATGAGGCCACATGCAAATGCCATCATGACTGGGGATCATCATGATCTACCTCTCTCAATTGCACCAGCAATGGAGTGCCCAATGGAGTCGCCCGCATGCACAAAAAAGATAAGACCTACAAATGACACAAGGTTCCAGATTGAAATCTTATTGGTTGGAAATGTGAATATGCTGCTGCAAACTGCTGCTTCAAGCATTTCTTAGTAGGAAACATCCAATTCTGGACTGCAGATTGTTGAAAGACCGAAAGGAGACAGAGGGCCCGGGGGTATTTATAAACATGTGAGTGCAACTTCTATAGGAGAAACAAGTTTGTTAATTTTAAGGGAGAATATGAATTGAAGTTGCATTTCTGAAACATTTTGTAAACCTAAATGTTCTGCATTTTTGTGGTTTAAGTTCAATATTACATTTCATGGTATATTTTTAGAGGTAATAAGACCAATATGAAGGAGTAGTGCGCTGGATGTTGAGGTGAGCACCCCATAAAAGAAGCAATGATGCATGGTATGGCACAACATTGCAATCTTCATATTTTGGATGATGATATTCCCAATGATTAGTGTAGTTGTTAAGTTTAAATTGTTGAACTGGTTGTGCATTGAATGAAAAACTATGTTTACATTGATTTCTAGATTTATTTAACACACATCTATTTCCACATTTGTGAAGTTGTTTTTTCATTACAATTTTGTAAAGTGTGTTTGGCATATCATCCGTGGGTTGTATGGATTTTTAATTTTTTTTTCATCAAATGTTGCAAGAATAAAAGCAATAATTTCATTTTTGATATTTTCAATGTCATTTTTTACAACCCAAAGAATGATGTGTGCATGAAGTGAACCAAGTTGTTGAATTTCGTAATGTATTACATTTTTTTTTATAGTGTCAAGTAAATGTTGTGATGATAATAAGAGTTGTTGCATGAAATTTTTGAGCCTTGTCTGGAATAGTATGGCACATTCCACTGGGCAATCTTTCTAATATAATGATGTATGTAAGTGTTTTACAAATTTTTTCAATATCAATAATTTGTTCTCAATGTAATGAACTCATTTCATTAGTTGTCAATGTTATAAAAAAATGTGGCATGCCAAATTGTTCAACCATGCATGAAAGATCTTGTAATTGTGTTTTATGCCATCGAAGAGTGCCTTGTATGTTTGTAGGAGGATTGTATTTAACAACTTGTTAATGACATCTTGTTTAGTCATTTTTGGGTTTCGTATTTTACATGTCTTCATATCTTTTTCAAGGCATGTTTTTGAAGTTTTTTTATTGAATTGTAACGGTTGATGTAGATCATACATAAGAAGTAAGTATGGCTTCTATAACATAAAAGGTGAAAATAATGTAGTCATTTTGTTTTTAAATATTCATTAAAAGATATAATACCATCATAAGATCCATGTCCATGTGGGAATAAAAAAGGAAATAATGCCATTTCAAGTGACAAGCTTTGTTTTTAAATATTCAACGTGGTTTCTTTTACAACTATTGTTTCATATTGTTGTTCTTCTTTATTTGTTTTAGGTTCTTCCACATGTTCAATTATGTAATTTTTTTTCTTGGGGATGTATTATGAATTCACATGTCAAATAAAAGGGTTAGGTTAATATATTGGTTCTAGAATGTCCATGTTTGGGAATGTTATGTTTTTATGTATTTTGTTTTTCAATTATATGTTGTATTACATTTGGCATGAGGATGCACATGTTACTTTTTTAATGTGGTTGTTCAAATATGGTTTTGTATGTTTGAAACCAAGGATTTGATTGCATATTTTGTGATAGTAATGTTCTTAATAAGGTACCTATTTTTTCTGCATTAAAATTGTGGTTCAAGATGCCATCCCAACTTAATAAAGGACTATTCAATAAGTTAGTTTCTATTATTTGACCTATGGTGAAACTTCAATTTTGCAATTGCATTTGTAATGTAATATTGAAAAAAGATAATAATAACACATGGACTAGGTGTGTAGAAAGCAATGTGGCCATGTATGATGGTGCTTGGTACACTACATATGTTGCATTCCGAGGTTTTTTTTGGTTTGAATGACATTTGTTGCAGAGGTACATGAGTTTTCCATTATTGCAAGTTGTGTAAGTTGCCATCATGACATTTGCCATTGTGTATGGTGTGCAACCATTTTGTTTCTATGGTGTATTATTGTATTTTCTATGTAATGTATTTTCTTATTAATGAGCTTCACAACTTCACAAATTGCACAACATTGCATTTTTTGAAAAAGGGAACAAACTTCTATTGTTCATTTTTCATATAATTCATATCTTGCGTTCCAAGCTTGATCATAAGGTTAAATTTTTTTGGTGTTGTTGTTTTTTCACTTTGTCATAAATATTTTGTTTAAACCTCATTAAAAATTTCTTGAGGTTTTTATATTGGATATAACGTTTCTATATTTATTGTGCAAGAGACAAATGTAAGGCCAAAAAGTTTTTCATGGTTATTTTTTTGGAAACATACCTGCATCTAAATGAAATATGAGGATTAATTTTAGTTAGTAGTAATGAATAAGATAGGAAATGAGTGCGTAGGTTCTTAGTAGTTTTAAAAATTTGAAATATAAAAAGACCAAAAATGAAATGTTTTTAGAAAATTCAAATATCTTTACAATACTTGTCAACACCCAACATTGATTCTCATAGACCCAAGCTTGATTGTCATTTCAAAATCTACACTTTGAGTTACATCTTAAGACCAATAAACATAAAAGCATAGATCTGGAAGAAAGGCAACATTTGACATCAACCCACCATTCTAAAAACACAGAACCATTTCAATATTAAAAGGCTTATCCATTGGATAATATATCTTAGAAATTCATATATGAATGAAAACATAACAATAATATCACCCAAACAAGGAAAGAGAGAATGAAAAGCATGACATAAGTCAAATAATGTATAGCTAGCTTTATTCAACGAGTGCCTTCATGATACAACACTTGGGAAAAGATATTCTTCATCCAAAGAAACACCATTCATCAACCAAGCCAAACCCTAGGTGAGATAATGTAACTCTTTCCTTTTCAATATAAAATAAGTAAGTATGCATGAGTTAATGGATGGCAACAAACAACACCCAACACTCATTTCCCATGGACATAACTAAGTTTAACTGTGGAACTACTACCCAACAAACTTTTCAAATACAACAAAAAAATATGCTAGTGACTTTTTCTAACATGGAAAACATAGCGATATATGTTATATTGTTGAAGAAATTTTCTAACACAAATAAAACAAAAATTACTTAAAACTAAGTTTGTCGCAACTAGGCATGACATGGATCGTTTCATTAGGGAATGTGTTTATCTTTTCCACATTAGACCATTGGGAGATCATTTATCCTTGTCTTTTTGCATTTAGTTTTTTAGGCATCGTGTTGATATTGTTTCTCAACGTGCTTTAGCCTCTACTATAGAGAGGAAGATTGTGTTGGTAGGTGATACTTATTTTAGACCTTTCATTATTATTAGATCTCATGATTTGGATGCAAGTGACACTAGAAGGGTTGTGAGTGAGATACTTCCTACCATGAGAAGGACTAGTTCTCTCCCTCTTTTTGGTTCTTGCAAGCCATGCACCTTTTGGCCTTTCTTTGGCCTTCCCTTTTTGTCTCCCCTGTGATGGTTCCAACCATCATTCTTTTGTTGGATTTTTGTGTGTTTTAGTTTGTTGACAACCGAACTAAAGAAAAAAAATACTTATAGATGTGTCATGGGAGGAAAAAAAAATGGTTATCATGTCATCAAGTAGCATTTGCAGGTTGATCACTCTTGTTTTATGAAGCTGGTTTTGAAAAATCAATGTTGCTTGCACCTAATGGTGGGCCAAAACTGCATTTAGCTGTGTCATGTTGTGTTATTGTATGTTTCAGTTTTTGAATTTCCAGCTCTCTTAAGTTGTACCAATCCATTGGAGACACAAGATTAGGTTGACATTCATTTTTCCTTCCCATCAGATTCCTTGAGTCTTAGCCTATAAGTCTGCTGCAGCCATCATCCTGTTCTTCATTTGTTGCACTTATCGGTATATTGTCAAAATACCATACAAGACTTGCAAGCTCTCTTAAACTGTTTCTCCTCCAAAAACTGTCTTTTTGCAGGATCTTTGAAGTCTACCAGCATTGTTAGATTGCATTTTACTTGTGATCACTCACTTTGAGAGTGAGTCATGTCTGCAATTCCCAGAGCTGATGTTGTAGAAAGATGCATTCAAATGCTGTGGTTTTGAATCAGGATTATGTGTTTTGCACTATTGTAAGCATAACATCATCATTGAATATCATAAAACAAGTGGAAGCTCTACAAGGAAGGCCTATGTATCAAGTGACAAGCAGAGGAAGGAGAGAAGAAAGCATTCCTTTTGCAAACATGATAACCCCTCACCGTTTGCAATATATCACATAATGTGCTTGCATAACTATGTATATGTTCAACCAGTCTCTACTTGTGACATGGATTCTCTTTCCTACCTGTGAATGTGAGAATTTCAACATCTACTCAAGATTAGCTCAAGTTGCCCATCTCATGTCAGAAGTAGATATATAATGATATACAGCACTCTGCACTAGATCCAAAACAGATGACAGAGAGGAATGTCAAGCAGATCAAGACCATACATTACCCTCAATATGCACCAAAAGAAAACAACAGGAATAAACTATTGTGCAAGCTGGCTTGTTAATGACTAATAAACCATCCATACCCATTTGCAATGTGATTTTAAATATTCAAAAAAACAAGCTCAAGTAAAAGAGCCTTTGGGACCAACACACTTGCTGCATTCAGAAATATGAATTACTGAAGTACAAGCTGCAAGATACAGATGGAGAGTAGTATCCAAGGGAGACTTTTGCACATTCCTCATGTTAAATCTTACTTGGAAGAGCGAGGGTTGTGTTCCCCATAGCGAAGAATCTGTGATCGTACTGTGCTATTGGCACCATCCACACCCACCAGTGCATTGCAGCTTACACCATAAGTTCGAATGCCAGGTTCAGTTGAGTATTGCATAAAAGTGTGCAACAACTAAATTGCAAGAGTCACACATCATCAAGGCTGCTAGTGGTGTGAACATTACAATCCTCTCTGCATCAGAAGAAAGTCCCTGATGAGCTACAGTAGCATACACATAATCCTGTGCCAAGAACTCATAATCAGGTTATATAATGCTTGATCTTTAACTGCCATACTAAGGTGGGCTGTTGAACTGTAGGCACATGCACCAACCAGTGGAAATTTCTTTAAGAATATGGTCAAATAACCAACTGACACACTTTCAATACCTCAGAAGACACAAGTCAGATTATAGAACATAGCAATGGATAAGGGTTCTTTTCTGATCCAGGAAATCTCTTTAACAGTATGGGATTGAGGAAACATTACAATCTTTCCGTTTGGAAGGCGCCTACAGGCACCTTCAAGAGTGTTGAGAAGTGTCAAAGGCAAAGCCAAGCCTGCTCCTTCCAGAGCTTTGGTAGTGCAAGATGTAGGCACCATGGAATATGAATATGAATTGTGCAGCATTTCCCCTGCTCCCTCACCCCATGTCAGATGAAGCATTCATAGTTTTCCTTGAATGGTTTTTGCAATTTATGTTTCTCCCACAAAAGACCAAATATATTGTGGCAATGTATTGTGAACAAAATTCATGTCAAACTCTTCCATAGATCAGGTCTTCATTGTGGAAAAAACCTCTCTTCATGTCATCAGCATGCAGCTCTCAAGTCCAGAAAGTGAGCTGAAACCTCTTATGTTTCTTTCACAGCAGAGCTCACAGGTTTTAAGTCCATGGATGTACTCTTTCAAACTGTTTGTGAATGAATTTCCAAAAGCTCAAAGAAGTCAAGAGTCAATTAGACTGTCTCATTAGCTTGAAATGTTAACTTTCAAACTCTTGATGATGGGACTGGCCATCCTGAGTGACAATTGCTTTGCAACAAGATGCATTCCATGTGTGGTCTATGAAAAGGGAGAGCACATAATGCCCCTCAAAAATAAGTTGCTTCTTTTCCTGCAGCTCGAGTATATTCCCCTCAATTGTGTTTTCATTGACAAACCTTGTCACCCTGCCAAATGCATCAATCACACACTTGTGTTAAGTAGGTCCCAAGTTAAGGATACTCAAGTTCCTATTCCTGGGGAACCACTGTGAACCTTGAAAGAGTAGACTCAAATGAGATATCTTTGCCAAAAATGATGCTCTGTCATATTCCGCAATCTTATTACTCTATACATGCCATTAAGGATATTTTTGTGAACCTCATGTGGTCATGTTGTCTACATAAAATTGTCTGCTTGAGAGAGGAGGACTCCAATCGGAGAGCAGGTTAAGCAGTGAAGTACAAAAAACTGTAAACTGCAATTGTTGATCCATTGTTGCAACCTCCAGGTGATATAACAATGAACCTAGTCTCTGGAGCATTCAGCAATCTTGCAAATTTCTACAGGATCACAAAACTTCAGGAAAAGTCGGGTTCACAGGATCTGTATGACATCATTGACACAGAATTCCATGGGAGCATTATTGGGGACTATCTCCTGAGTGATTCAAGGGTCCAAAATCCCTTGAAGGCAGCATTAACTAGTTGATCAGAACTAGACCATGTGGTAATGGTTTTCATTTGAGTGAGCCTTTTCTGCCTTTGACTGCTATGTTGTGGGTCTGCTAGGCTTGGAAGCATGTTCTGCCCCTCAACCTAGGATCAGTTGCAGATAATTGTCCAGTTTGATGCTGCGGTGATACAATAGCTGGGCCTGTCTGTATCTTGAGGTTCCCATTCTTCTTGGAAGCATCTAACTTCTTGAGATCCAATCTATGAAGGATGCAGTCAGTCCGACAACAGAGCTCATATTTAAACAGGTACCACTTTGAAGTAACCCTCAGGCTGGTTCTGTTTAGTGAGAGCACTTCAGTCCTTCAACCTCTTTCCCATAGTCAGACAGTGAATGCTGCTTCAATCTCCACTTTCAAATGCATGATGTGGTCTGTCAAAATATAGCTACTCACATAGCAACTCTCCATGCAGCAGTGACATCATATAATTCTGCACTTGTATAACCCCAGCCCATGCCTCATTATGTACCTTAGACATGGTCACAAGTGTCACTGTAGATTGTGGACCAAGTTTGTTTCTGCTGTTGTGCTGGAATAGGAAAGCATTGTGTCAGCCTTCACTGCAACCATGCACAAGAAATCCAAGTCTCTTGTTCAAAAAAAATTGTGCATGGTTCCTTTCTGACAAAATGGATTCAGGTCAGCGGGTGTGTGGAAGAAGCCCTAATTGTAAGCTGAAAGAGGCCAACCTTCTGGCATGACTCTAACCAAATTAAGGAACCAGAAACAGGGATTTAAAAGGAGAAGAGAATAGCATTCCAAGTTGTCTTGGAGTTGGCAGCCCTGTGCAATTCTGGAATACTAACCACTCTCCCATTGACATGAGCTGCTAATGCTGCAAATGGAGGGTCATCTTTTGGTCAATCCCACTGGCATCAGCACTGAGCACATGCCTGGAGCACTTTTACCCAGAGCCATTTCTTTGTGGAAACTGAAACAGTAAACTAGACTGTCATTATCTCATTGAGCAGGCTTTGTAGGGACAACAGCTGGAACAAAAGCCAAGCACTTGTGTCTTACAAGGACTGTGTTGAGCTGCATATGTGAGTTTGCAAATGAAGCCCTACAAAAGTACCTTCCGAGAGGTGGATATGCCTGCAGCCTCCAAAGGGAAGGATGTCAAGCTATGCTGCTATAGCATCATCATCCTCATCATTTTAACTGCAATACCACTCCATGTGTCTATGGACTCTAAGGAGCTAGTTTCTGCCTGCAACGACAGCATGAAAAATTCAGTTTGAGTGCAACCTTGCACTGACAATCTCAGAGATGTGAGCAACAGGAGAAGAGAATGTCAAAGAAGGACATACCAGCAATGAAGAAGCAGGGACAGCTTGTAACTCTGCCTTCCATCCCCACAGCATCTGATGCATTGCTCCTCCAACACTGCAACATCCTTCAACCTATTCTCCAACTGAGCCTGTTTTGTTTGTGACAGCATGTCTTGCAGATCATCCTCCACACTGTTGGTTACCTTTGTCCAAAAATAAAGTGACCCTTTCTGCTTTGCAGCTGCAACATTCCAGCTCCAATATCAGACCATTTCCTGACCAAAGTGCTCTCATGTTGAGATCACAAAAATCTGAACACTGAATCATTGTTTTAATCACAGCTATGTGTTCAAATTTTGTTGATGTGACCATGAGAGTACTTGGTTAGGCACAGAATCATTGTTCCAATCAGAGCTATGTTTTACATCAACTTTCTTCACCACATCAAGAATAAGGACAGAACAAAATTCCAGCCTACAAGGCAGCATCACACAACCAACAGCTTTACTGCAGCTTTGCATTTGTGTACTTACTTCATAGGCTTGTACTGTCCAAGACAATGAATGTGGTCCTGTGCCTGTTGTTCCACTGCTGGGTTCCGCCATGGGTCCATCAGGAACACATGTGATGCAACTGTCAGATTCAGTGCTACACCACCTGCCTTCGGACTCATCGGAAACACCTGAAAGAAGCCAATCATCAAGGTTAGAAAATTCACATCTGTGTGATGTGGATGACTGCAAACTCCATCCATCATAGATAACAAATGCTCAGGAGCTCTGTGCTGCAATTTAATGGATATATGTGATCTCTGACAATTCTTAGAAAATAAATTCAGAAAAGGGGTCCTGTGAACACACTGCATTCTTGCCCAATTCAAGGAAGACCTAACATACTCTCCTGCTGCCGTAACACACTCTTGTGAACTTCAGCTTTTGGTCATGCCGATGCTTTTGTTGATGTCAATCTCAAACACAAATCATACCAAAATATAAGATAAAAAATTGAGAAGGAGAATCCAAGTAAACAGAATAGGAGCCTGATAACTACAATCTGTGGGGAAGGGTGGATTACCTGACGAGCTTCAGCTGCAACCTCATCCGACTCATTGGCAACCGCCTGAGCAAGTTCCAGGTGCTTCCTCAACATGAGGGGTTCATTGTTCCCAATGTCAAGCTCTTCTTGGAGACCCCATGCTACAGCTTTCGTCAATTCAAGCTCTTGCTCCGTTTGCAAGATTCGATCAACATTTCCTGGAAGACATTCATGTCAACTTCTTAGGTTGTGATCACATCTACCTTCTGTTTCAGCTCCCACCTCAGTGATTCCATCTCCATCCTTACATCACCAAGGGCCGTCTCAGCTGCAACAGCTCGCTGCTGGTACTGAGATCACTCGAATCCCTAGAATGCTACTGAAACAGGAACCAGTAAAGATGGGCAATGGGGCAAACAAAAAAAAAAAAAACGACAGGGTTCCAGTTTTTTTTTTCCCTACAACCCCCACCAATCCAGGTCTTGAGATCTCAATTTGAGGACAGGGCGATGTGGCCTCAAGAGCGTCCACTATTTCTGGAAGGCGCTCAAGGCCTTCTCCTCAACAACAACAAAAAAAAAGCAGCAAAGAAAGACAAACCAAGAGTATCGTAGTAACCAGTCCATAGTCGCCGTGGTGAGATCTCCACCTCTTCTTCTTCCACTTTTTTTTTTGGTCATTCAGTGCAATTCGCTCATCCTCCGCACTGCGGTCATCATTTTGCTGTGATCTTTTTTTGTTTTGATATTTGCTGTTGAAGCTTTATTTTCTTTGAAGCGTCATGTTTCTGTGTTCCCCGCGTATATGTTTGTTTGCTTCGTGATGAATTAATTACGTGTTTTGACGGATCATCTTTCAAAAAATTGCAAGAAGAACAGGTGGCGGAAAAAAGTTTAGAGAAGAACAAGTTGAAAAATGAAAAGATTAGATTAAAAAAGAGAAGTTTAGTATCGGAGCTCTTTCTTTGAATGTGATTCTTCTTGTGCGCATTTGAGAAGCACAAAGATGCAGACAGGGGGATTGTGTATGCAGAGAGTGAGAATTACATTGCAGCCAGTAGTGATCTCTGCTGCAAAGCCTTTTACTGCTACTGCTTGCCAGAGTGACAACCTCGTAAGCCAGAGGCGATTCTTCCGCTGTGGTGGTCTGTCCTCGCTACAAATCCGACCTCTAGCTTCGGTCGCTGAGGCTCCCCTTCGGCGTCACAGATCGATGAGTACCGTGCGGGCATCTGTGGAAGAAAATGGTAGTTCTACTGGTTTGTTTCTTCCATAAGACTTCGCATTCTCCCTGCGATTTCATTCTTAGAAATTTGGACAGGTTCTTGTTGTACAGAGCTTTTTTTGGCTGTAATCTAGAATGGAGTGCTAGGCGACGTGAGAATGGAAAGCTAGAAGAAGAGTCACAATAGTCCAGCAGTCAGTAGAGTTTTCTGATTCATATCCGATTGAACTTCGCAGGAACGCCCGTATCGCCATTCTTGACTGACGCTGCAAAGCTAATAGACAGTGCCAAGACATTCATTTTCGATTGCGATGGTTTGATTTTCTTTTCCCTTTCGTTTCTTCTTCCTTCTTTCCTGGTTTTCTGTCTGCGCGTTTTGCGCCCGTAATAAGGATCAACTAGCTGATCAACTACTAGTGATTTTTCAGAGAAAAATGATGTCCTTCAACAGAAACTGCAATCATTGTTGGATCATGTTCATCTTCACCATCCTTCAAGGAGTGCAGCCAGCTTTATCAATAAGCACCATGTTTCTCTAGGGACCTACCTATATACAGGGATTGTTCACTATCTTCTTCTCAGCAATGAATCTGAATTTGAGTTCTCAGCACTGCAGTAACATGCTCTGGGAGAACTCATATTCCAGGAAGTGTTTGATTGTGGAAAGGGAAATATGCCTTGAATCACATTCATTCTTAATGTGTTAGAAACATTGGACATGATTGGAGATTTCACAACCTCAACTCAAGAAACATCAAGTTTCTGGACATTCCATATTTGCTTGGTTTTGTCCTGAAGACAAAAGCTGTAATTGTGCAACAAGAAACATCAAGTTTCTGGACATGCCATATTTATTAGGTTTTGTCCCAAAAACAAAGCTGTCATTTTGCAACAAGAAACATCAAGTTTCTGGATATGCCATATTTGTTTAGTTTTGTCCTGAAAACAAAGCTGTCTTTGTGCAACAAGAGACATCAAGTTTCTGGACATGCCATATTTGTTACGTTTTGTCCTGTAAACAAAGCTGCTTCCTTCAACTGAAAGTTGCTTCAATTAAAGTGATAGCAGCGCATAAAACCCTTCCAAATTTTGATAAGAATCTGATACTAGTTTTCTGATCATGTGGGTTGCTCAATGCTTCTCATAGTTTCCATGTGCAGGTGTTATCTGGAAGGGTGACAAGCTTATTGATGGTGTTCCAGAGACTCTTGATATGCTGCGTAGCATGGTGAATCTTGTTTCCACCATGCTGCACTTTCTCTCAGAAGAACTATGGACAGGATTTTCTATGGACATTCAAATTCTTTCATTTCCCATGCACAATTATTTGATTCTGGTTTGGAAGTGTGATCCTTATAGGATTTGCAAAATTGATATGTAAGATCATGAGATGCAACTTCTGATCAAAGTTTTGGAGCTTGGTAGGGAAAGAAACTGGTGTTTGTGACCAATAATTCCACCAAGTCAAGGAAGCAGTATGGAAAGAAGTTTGAGTCACTGGGT
This sequence comes from Sphagnum tenellum, assembly GCA_963921925.1. Classification (NCBI taxonomy): domain Eukaryota; kingdom Viridiplantae; phylum Streptophyta; class Sphagnopsida; order Sphagnales; family Sphagnaceae; genus Sphagnum; species Sphagnum tenellum. Next base: position 20,782,122 of record OY998145.1, read on the forward strand.
CTTGATGTGACTGAGGTAAGTGCAGCAGAGTTCACTGTGTTTTTTGGCAGATCTTGCCTACAATATAGGTATGTTTCTTGGTTCTACCCAATGAGTTCAACAAACTATGTACTGTGCTGCAGGAGGAGATATTTGCATCATCCTTTGCAGCAGCTGCATACTTGAAATCAATAAACTTCCCTTCAGACAAGAAGGTACAGGCATTTCTCTCTCTGGACACACTTTATGAACAGCTGAATTCTAGTGTTCCTTCCTGATCGCAAATTAAAGGGAAACCAAGATAATAATACCATTCTGAATGGGCAAACAGCAAGGTTAGTCACATGTTTTCACTGTATTTATTTCTTGGGGGGAATGTTGAATGCATTACCAGGTGTATGTTGTTGGTGAAGCGGGAATCCAGTTGGAGCTCAAGCAAGCTGGCATCAGTTACATTGGAGGCCCTGTACTTCTCTCTCCTTTGCCAGTCCTAACCTATCTTTGCTACTTATCAATGGTGCCAAAGTACTGTGCATCTAGTATTCATCTCAGTCGTCCTTTCGAATTCTCTTGTCACCTGTTATGGAGGTTGTGCCAAGAAGCATGTCAAATCTGAAGGTTTTCATCTGATAGTTGGGTGTGTAATTGGGTTGCTGGATTTCCAGGAAGATGGGGACAAGAAAATAGACTTGGCACCAGGTCATTTCATGGAGCATGACCAGGATGTATGATGTCTCCCCTGTCTCATGTGTATGCACTATGTGCTTTCAATTTGCTATTTGTTAGAGCAAAAGAAAATATTCTTTGGAGTCGGAACATGTGTTCCTCAACAATCAATCTGATGTCTGTCATTGTTTCTATGACTTTGGGGTATGATTGAGATGAAGGTAGTGATGCTTTCTGTATGCTTTCTTCCAATGGAGACATGTGGGGACAGTTTGGTTTTTTCTTTATTCTTACTAAGATGAAAGGCCTTCCTGGGTGCAGGTGGGAGCAGTGGTTGTGGGATTTGATAGGAACATCAATTACTACAAACTTCAGTGAGTCTACTTCATCTTTTCTAGCATTTTCCTGTTGCATACTTGGTTGGTGTTCACCATGCAGCTTTCATATTTCATGATACACCGTAGGCCAGGGAGTGGAAGGAGAAAGTGTAGCAGTGTGTTGAAAAGCAGTTTGGGTAGTTTCTGGTGTATGGACATAGGTGTAGCATGTTTCCCTGCCAGAAAGAGAAGGGCCAAATTGTGTGACTAAATAAGTGCTTCTCTGGGACTATGATATAAGTCTCAGAATTGTATTCTCAAGTGATCTCATGTGTGCCTTATTTTGTGGTGAGCAAAAACCTGACTAACTACAGGATTGTTGGCCAGGTATGCAACTCTATGTGTACGGGAAAATCCTGGTTGCCTGTTCATTGCGACCAACTGTGATGCTGTGACTCATTTGACCGATGCCCAAGAATGGGCAGGCAATTCTCTTCCCTTATATTATATCATGAACTGTTCTTCACATGTATACTTATCTCTAACCAAGGTGCCTCCAACAAATAAATTCTGTTAATAATCACATAAACAGACACCCAGTTGGGTCTCACCTTCTGTAGGTCATTTTGCAAACTGAAGAGTATCTAACTGTTGAGTCTGCCTGCTTGCAGTGGTAGCAAGAGATATCTACTTTGCCCCTTAAATTCTGTATAGGGAAGAGAGGGCACTGAAGGTGTTCATGTCAGGGAAACATACTGAGAGGAAGGGTGAAACAGGAGGGGGAGCAATGGTGGGAGCAATAAAAGGTTCAACAAAGAAGGAGCCACTTGTAGTGGGCAAGCCCTCAACATTTATGATGGACTATCTTGCTTCAGAGTATAAAGTCTTTTCTTACTCTCCCCACCTTCTCTGGCTCCTATATTTCTTCTTGACTTTGTGCAACACTTTGTGACCTCCAGTAGTGAAATGGCCATGCATCAATGCCGGCCTGTCTGCTAATCATCTGGGCATTATTTTCTGTCTAGCTCCACCTCTGGCTTTTTGACTTTATCTGCTTTGATTATCTTTTGCGAAGCTTATTCATTGTTTGAGAGTCGCTGGAATATTTATTAACTCTATTCATGAACACTTTGCATGTGTTTGCTGTCAGTAATGCTTCATGATCACAGTTTACTGGTCAGCTTGGAGCCCTTCTAAACCTGTGGTATCTTGACTTAGAATTCACTGTGTGAAACAAGCAGTCTGATATCTTGCATTTGTTGAAGCAGGCCTGAGGTAGAAGTTGCATGATGTTGTTTAAGCTTTTCTGATTTGTTTTGCCAGATTTCAAATCAGCAAGTCAGAGATCTGCATGGTGGGCGACAGGCTTGATACTGATATTCTCTTTGGGCAGAATGGTGGCTGCAAAACTTTGCTTGTCCTCTCTGGTACTCTACAACTGATTCTCCTTCTATTATTGTACGTCTTCTGAGTACTACCACTTCTCTATTGTACTCCTTTACATGGACTGTGACAAAGAGCTTGTTTCTTTGTCATATAAATTCTCACAGGTGTTCTTGGTGCTCTGCAGGAGTAACAACTCTGGAGACACTCCAAAGCCCTGACAACTCCATCCAGCCTGATGCTTACACAAACCAGATATCTGATCTTCTTTCTGCCAAGAAAGTTGCCAGTGCTTGAATTCAAATAGAAGCAATAGGATGTTTGGAGCATACTAGGCATTTACGCTTTCCATTAACACTTCTGTAACAAAGAATTATTCAGGCCACGAATTTCAATCTTTTGTACTATTTGCTGCATTGACCAACATGGCCTTCTAGGTGCAAAGTCACATGTGAACCACAATATGTTCCAAAATGTATATTTGAGCTTTGAGCTTTGAGCTTGCTCTATTACCACTTCTGGTCCTTCAATATCTGACTGGCTTTGACAGATGGTTCCACCTTGGTGCTGTTGAAGTCTCCCAGACACTGCCTGGGTCTTGAAGTAATGAAGAATTCTTGTGTTGATCAGTGTGGTGAAATCGCAAAAACCATTGATTGTCTACCCAAGTAGAGAGCACAAGTGGGGAAGGTATGATTGCTGGAATGTGATTCATCTACATTTTCTAAACTGTGATTGCTTGGACATTGACTGGAAAAGCTGTACAGTGTACATGGGAGAGATGAAGGGGACATCATGTGCACATTTTCCAGTTTTGTATTCAGAAGTAAGCTTTGTGAATGCATTCTTAGTTCGTTGATAAAACAAATCCGAAATTCCTTTGGTTTGAGAGCATTAGAAATCATCATCAGCTTTTCTTCTGATGGACTAAATTATCTCATCACTTTTTGTCTGGTTTTGGGCAAGGTACTTTGACTCCATGCGGATTACACAAAACCCGTTAAGGATCTGTTGGAATTGTGTAGGAAAACTGTGGCTTCTATGATGCTTCATGTTCGGATCCATCTTGAATTTCATCGCTTAAGTGGTACATGTTCTTTTGTTTCCCACTAAATAATACATCAGAATGAAGATCTTGTATAACTTGGATTTTAGAGAATTTCCATGGACAATGGCAATATGAATCCCAGTTCAAACCCTTTTGTGCCTCCTTGAAAGCTAGAAAGCTAGAAGAATATGCACATTTTTCTTTTTGCAAATGCACAGAACCTGGGAATCATATTCAACTGGAATTCATTCCACAAGTGAGTCAGCCACTTACACCAACATCTGATCTGCTACCTTGCAAAAAGCCAGAGTCAGCTTGTGGTGGCAATTTTGCTAACGTATAGAGTACAGACTTTCTCAACATATTCTTCGGTATTTACTAGATGTGTCAAGCTTAAATGCGTTCCATAGTTGGGGCTCTATGCTTGTGGGAAACAAAAGAGATTTGAGGCTCTCGGTGACACAACAACACACTATTCCAGACTATTGAACCCTCCTCTTTTAGATATTGTGCATCTTTTCCAAACTGAAGCCATTTCTTAAAACCCAAAATGCCTTCACAAATTGAAGTGTGCAGGTGCAAGTTCAAATCGCCAATAGATGTTTGCAACTCTTGGTAATTGAAATATGTGAAAACATGTGAACAAATCAAAGTATTCACATCATATGGTTAGAGATGGACTGCAATTGGTACTTGAAACATGTGAACAAATCAAAATATTGGTGTTATTTGGTTAGAGATAGAGGTAAGTTTTGCAATTTCATTCATTTTGACAAATTGATGTTTTGGAGTGAAGTCAATTGGTCAATAGACGTAAGTAATTTTTGTAATTTCATACATTTGAATATATTGAAGTTTTGGAGTGCACTCAATTGACCAATAGATGTAGATATTTTTCATAATTATTGACAATATGACAAATTGAAGTTTTTTAATATCATCAATTTTCCAACAGATGAAATCAAATCTTTCAATCGTCAAGAATCTAGTAAATTGAAATCTTGAAATGCACTCAATTAATCAATAGATGTAGGTTTTTTTAATAATTTGGAACACTTGAATAAATTGAAGTTTTGAAATGCATTCAATTGACCAAGAGATGAAAGCAATCTTTGGAAGTTACATGTAGACATATCAATATTTTGGAGTGCACTTAGTTGGCCAATTAATGTTGACAAATTAGAATTTGAGTGCATTCAATCGGCCAATAGAAGTAGGCATTTTTTGTAGTTGTGAACATCTTGACAGATTGAAGTTTTAGAGTGCGCTTTGATCCAAATGTTGTAATTGGTTATGAATGTTTAAAATCCCATCCACTGTAATTTTAACAAGACATTTATCTTTTAAGTTTTGCAATGCCAATGGAGTAAGTAAAGTCATGTACATTATTATATGAAAAACACATACATTATTGGTAAAAAATCCATTAATCTTGAAGTACCAAAGGGAAATTAAATTGTACAAAAAGCTCACCATAAAACAATCATATCTTTGTATTCTCCAGACACTGAAGCTTGAGCAGTTTCAATGGGGACCGAAGGCATCTTGATCACAATAGAGACATATTCAACCTCTTCCTTCCTTTTTACCTGCTGTCCCAACATCACCATACCTTTCTTCTCCATGCTTTCACCTGAACCTCACACAATCATCCCCTAGGCTGCTGTGTGCCACTCCATTATTTTCTCTCCAGAAAATTTCTTTCAATTATTTACTCTCCAAAATCCCTTGAAAGGCATGGAGTTTGTGTTAATGCTGCACATACTTGCTGTCTTTGCCCAATTTGTAAGGAGAAGGTAAAAGCAAAAAGCTCAAGATGTAGCGTGACATTACAAAGGGGGTGGGGAATCGGCAAATTGTTACGAGCCTCTGAATTCAATGGCTCAATGGCTTCTAATCTTGTGCAAGAACTCATAATATATGAAGAGAAAAAGGAAAATCAAGGAACTGAAATTTGTGGATAAGAGTTCAAATTTCCAACTAGACAAAGGTGAAAATTAATGAGGCACAGGCTTTCAAAATACAGGGACAAGAACAGAAACAATGCCTTCTGCAGAATTAGTGAATATTGAATACCTTTACAATATATGGCCAAGAAGAAGTTTCATAACTTAAAGAGTTTTAGAAGGGACTAAAGAGATGGTTTGGGTCAATGAAAAGCTGTTGGGTATCTGTCAATTGCTTGTCTGACAAGACAAGAATGTCACTGAGTCAAAACCATAGCATGTGTATGGGGAGTCTTGTACATACTTGTACGTGTTATGTAGATCTTAACTGATGGAACTAGGCCTCGGGTTTGGACTAGGCCTTGGGTTTGGAAGAAGATTTCCTTCACTGCTCCAAAGGTTGTCTGCAGAACCCAACTTCCACTCTCCCAATTGATTCTATAAGAGTGCAGCACTCAGAACCAAAGAATCCAGAGATGTGGTCAAAACAGTGATGCTTATAATTCCACACAAAAGAGTGAGGCATGCACAAGCAGATGCGCCCTTGGCAAACAAAGTTCACATCCATGAGAATGCACAGGTTTAGCAACCCAAGGATCTGTTCTTCAGCAAAAGTGCTTGTGAAATCCCAGACAATCTAGACCCTGACCAAAAAATGGGTAGATTGAAAGTCTTGTGTGCACACATTAAGTGACCCCAGGCCTGCAATTTTATAGCACACAAGCAAGCTATCTTATTGAAGCTCTGGATGAGTACAAAAATAGTAAAAAGTGGGCACCAGTGGTCTTGTTTTTGGGGGGCAACGCTTTGCATTTTTTTCAACCTGAAAAATAAAATTTCAACACATAGGCAGGACTTTGTTGAAAAAAATGGCCCTAATTCACTAGATTTCAGAATTTCTTTTAATAAATTCATCAAATTTCTGCAGCAGGTAGCCGAAATATAAAAGGATTCTTAAATTTTCTACTTTCATATCTGTTCTATAGCCAAATTTGGTAAATTTCTTTGTGGATGATCACCAGTTAAGCTACATCACAAAATTGGGAAAAATATTCCCCTGCTGGGCAACTCACTCAAGGGGCTGGAAACTTCAAATCAACTCTCAATAATAACAATCAACTCTTTTTCTCATAAGCAGGGAAGGGGCAGCCCCCTGCCAACTTCTGTACATGCCACTGCCAGTTAACTTCAGATGCACACAAATGAGGATTCCATACTTGTTGCCAAAGTTTGAAATAAGTGTGACACTTCCATGCAGTGTCAAATGAAAAATTACTCTGGCTGCCAGCACTTGACCTTGGGGCTGCAAGCTTTCATGAAAAGTGACCTTTTATTTTATTAATAAAGGAGTGGAAGAAGGGCTGTGTGGCTAAGAACAGAACTAATAGCAAACAAAGCTCCTTATTGCCACATGGGCCAAGCTGTGGTAGGATTTTTAAGAAGTTCATTTCTGGACATTATGGTGAACAAGTATCTACAATTCAGTAGCCCTTCATACACATCCCTGGAGGACATGATACTGTAAACAAAGTCCTTGCAGTAGAGGGGTTTTGTGATGATCAACCATGAAATGATCTTGTGTCTTGTGTGGTGGCGTACAACCTTGACAATGTCACCAAATATGTGACCTGAGCTAAGCCTGACTGTGTTCTTTCCTGTCCCCCCTTTTCTATATGGCTATGTAACAACAGGATAAAGGATATGAGGTATACTACATGAGGAAATGTTTATACCCTCCCAATCCAGCTGCAATTATCATGGCTATAGGATTGATTGCAGTAAAAACTCTAAAACAACTACTTTAGCTGTTGTCTGTTATTGCAAATAACTAGCAAAACACACCAAGAATGAGTGGGGTCATAACCTTACAAGACTCACTCATAAAAGCGTCAGACCTTGACCTGCGTATGAATAGCAGTGACAAGCTGGTATGACCACCCACTGACTTCATCAGCTGCCATCTAATACCCTTTGTGAACCCTCTATTTGTGTTATATAGAGAGGTTTCCATTACAGCAGTGTCCAAATTGTTGGAAGTTCTGTGTTTGAAGAACATCTGAGGAATCGATTCACCTTGACGTTATTCCTGGGACACAAAATCTTGTAAAACCTAGGAGATGATATAGGTTGAATTTTTATCTACAAACACAATTTCAGACAACTGTATTGAGGTTTGTAACTGTGCTCCAACAAGACATCAATGCTGTGGTACACCATAGCAATCATACATGGTGAAAGAGAAAGGTTTCTCAATCTGGGCTGCCATATTTTACAGGAAATCATCTATCTTCTGATTTTGCTTACATGCTCAGCAAATCCATGGAATGCCAACCGCTTCAGGGCCCTGAAGACAAGCTCATATGTTCCTTCTCACCCAGCCCCTCCTCCCACCCCAGCAGGCCCATCCACCCCAAGCCCACAGTCTTTTCACTTACAGCAACAATGTAAATGTTGCAAAATCCCACATACACTGAGAGAGACATGGAACAAAGATCATTATGACATTATCTCAAATGACATTACTGGAAAATTCAGCAATTATAGTGCCTCGCATAATCAACTAGAAGAATTTGCTACTGACACCTTACTGTAGGCCCCAATTAGAAGATACATTTACAACAGAGTTTACCTGCAGAGAAGGAACAGCTTGGGCGCAGCTAGACACAAGCAATCCTGGGCCCATGCCCAACCCAATCCCAGCCCCTCCCCGCACCAACCCCAGCCCCTTCCACACATCAATCCCTCAGGAGGGGCCCACAAGCATTGAAAATTTGATCAACAACTGGTTCACCATCCAAAAAGCTTCCATATTTGGAAGCAAGTAGGACAACCAACAACACCTTACAGCTGCGCTCAAAATCAAAGACATTCAATAGTTCTCAAAAAAGATTACATCCTTTCTAGAGTGATTTAGTGTTGGCCCTTTCAAACCATCGAATGTTTGTATATTGAAAGAAAATATTGCATGGAACTGATACACAAAACCAACAGATTCTCATGTGTGTGCACAGTACATATAAAAAATGGCATATGCTAACCAGTGCCAATTCAAAGAGCCAGGACAAGGTACAAATGTATCCAGAAATAGACAGAAGACACCAAACAGTGTGACAGACAATTACTGCTCAAGTCCTGTCAGCAGCAAACCTAGGTTGTGGAGATAAACCAATCCATGTTGAAGAGGAGACAATGTTGAAACCAATGACAGACAGCAACAAGTCGTGCAAAAGTCGCCATTCCTCACCTTTGTTGTATGCACCCACAAAATACGGGATCAGAAAAGTCCAGCCAGTTCCACGATCCCTGTCCCAACCGCCCCCCCCAATGGACCTCAAATATTGTTCTCTCCTTAATCAGATGGCTTCAAACCCTGGAACAAAAATGCCTGTATTGGGCCTTTCCATATGAATGCACGCACTACCTTTACATTTCAATGTGAACCTTTCTGATCATTGTCATGCATCTCCCTGTCCACACAAGATACACCACTGCAGAATGGTAATATCAGATGTTGATGCCTATTAAGGTGAGGACAGCTTAATGATACACCCCTTCTTTCAGTCACTTAAACTAAGGCTCTCTGATTGTGATTTTGAAGGCTCCCTGCGACTCCTTTTGTGCCTGTTTGAGTTTTTCTTTCTTGCAGCTGCATCATCGAGAGTACCCCACCCTTTTCCCTGGTCCTCTGAAGGGGACAACTCTTGAGATTCAGATGGATGTCTTTTTCGTTGGTGATGCTTATGCTTCTCAACGCTGTCATCAATTCCTTGTTTGCTCTTGCTGCTATTGACAGATGGAAATAGCTCAGGAGATGGGGATGGAGATCGTCTCTTCCTGTGATGCTTGTGCTTACGTCGTTTCCTGTCACCCTTGTCAGTCTCCTCATCAGTTTTGTGCTTCTTCTTGTGCCTCCGCCGCTCCTTTCTGGTATCTCCATCCTCATTCTTCTCGCCATCATCACCAGTTCCCAACTCATCATCCTCTTCCCCATGTTTCTTGCGGTGTGATCGGTGCCTCTCCTTTCTATGTCGTTCATGACGTTCTCCCTCTTCGTCTCTCTCTGAGGTTTTCATCTCTTTGTGCTTGGCTGTTTCTTCTTCTTCAATGTCATCTTCTTCTTTGTTGTCAAGCTCTAGCACACTGGCAGTGCCCTCTAGACCATCCTTCATCAAATTCACCTTCACACCTCCAGCCTTGCTTTGTGTTTCGTCAGAGATCATTTCAGCTGAAACTGTCTTGCTCTCAGCAACTTCAGTCTCCTTGAGTATGGGCTTGGGACCAAAAATGACAACCTCCTCAGCAGCCATGCTTGCATCAATTTCATTTCTAATCTTTGTATGCTTCCCCACCTCCTTGCTCACTGGACTCCTACCATTCTCTTTTTCCTGCCTCATTCTCTCCACAGACTTCACTTCATACTGTTTGTCTGCAGAGGTCCTGGTTTTCTCCTTGTTCTCAACTATATCTAGTTGATCTTGATTGTTCTCTTTCATTCTCTGCCTGTCCTTTTTGTCAATACCACGAAATGTCTCGATTTGGGCATTCACCTGCATGTCAATGGTATCATACCCCTGTTTTGAAGCAACATCTGAAACAGTGCTGTTTTGTCGATTGAAATCAGTTCGTTTTTCCCTGACAATCCCTGTCCCAAGACCAACACCAATCTCTTCTTGCTCCTTAGTGCTTTTATGAATAATTCCCCTTGCTCTCTCAAAACTCTTGGAACTCTCTTTTGCAAGTGCCTTGGCATCATCTCGCCAGTCATCCATTACCTCCATCTCTGTGCCATCACTTTCATCATCACTGAGAAGGGATGCATCCTTGCTGCTCTTCTTTAGTGACCTTTTGAAGCCAGGAGCTTCAAGCCCAAATTCAGACTTTGTCTGCATTTGTTCTCCTGCTTCACCATTCTTCAACACCTCTGATCTGCTTGCCTGAATATTGATAACAGAGTCCTCAATAGCCATGTGGACTGTCTCAGATCCTGTACCTCTATCCACCAATTTATTGCTACCAGGCACAGCCACCTCTGCAGGATCGACTGGGTGATCTTCTCCTTGTTGATTCTCTCTGTCTTCATCCCTTCCAACAGTGACAATCTCCTTGGGAGGACTCGGGCTCTTGATATCCTTCTGAGGACTAAGGTTCCCTTTTCCTCGTACAGGGCTCGTACTCAAACTGTGACTACTCAAAGAAGGCCTCCTCTTCACATCCTTGGAAGGAGACACTGACTGCCTAGGGCTTTGGGTTGTGGGTCTTCGCTCTGACTTACGACTCCCATGTCGCTTAGGGCTAGGGCTTCTCTCCCTGCAATCATCTTACATTTGATATGAGGTACAAATACATTAAAAGTTGCAAACAGTTCAGATGCAATTATGATCTCCAACACTCAAGAAGTACCACACAATTTACTGAAATGAATAAAAGACACTACAAAATCTGGAGCATTACCTGCGATTGCGAGGGGATCGTGACAATGTCCGTGATCTCCTTCTGACTGGACTCCTACTCCTGCTTCTACGAGAGCTTCGAGAAGAATAGTGATCTCTACTGCTCCTCTCTCTCTCCCGCTCACGTCGCACAGAGTAACGTGGGTAGTTGTCACGTCCTCCCCTGTAATGAGATCCACGCTCACGACTGTGGCGCCGATAGTGATCCCTTGAAACGGAGGGAGAGCGCCGATCTCGACGGCGGTATCGAATTGGAGATAGTGACCGTGAACGGCGGCCACGGCGGTATCTGATAGGTGACCGTGAAGCTGATTTGGACCTTGATCGACTTCGAACTCTGCACAAGAAATGCCCCACAATATTGTTAAAGCCACCCAAAACGAAACCTTGAACACTAATTGAAGTTGGCATTACTAGAACATATTCCCTAGGCTGTTGGTAAACCATTCCAGTACTTTTTCCAACCTGAATTCTTGTGGAAAGCAGAGTATCCACCTTGGCTAGCTGCAAGATAGAACCACCAACAATGGATAGAGATTGCTCTCCAGGCATTTCTAGGATACAAATCACAAAAGCACTTAAAGTGAAACTGAATGCAAGCACACCTACTATTGCATACCTTAACATTGCCTTAGTATTCCAAGGGCAAGCACCATCTAACAATGAGACAACATCAAAAAGTGCTGATAGCTGTTTCCAATTTTTTTGCTTGTTTGCTGAAGGACCCTTCAGGTTGTCTAGATGCTATAGAATATAATCAACTCATGGAAGCAAAGAGCCAGCTTGATCAACTTCCACCAGTTCCATGCAATTGCTGACATCTACCTCTTCAAAAGTAATGTCAGGCCCATACAAGTGCTTCTAACTAATGCAATTGTGTTCTTTAGAACAAGATACATGTTTGAAGCTTCCTAAATAAGCATGTCCTTAAGTAGGGCTTACCGTGCATTCCCACTGGCCTTTCCTGGAGGAAGTTGATTCTCTGTTCCTGGTGTCCCTGCTCCCTCTCCCTCTCCATCACCTTTTAGTCGACGGCTAATCTCTGCTGCCCGGGCTGCTGCCATCTCTGATGCAGATTTCACTGTAGCAGCACGTGCTGCTGCTTGCTGTGTTGCCAAAGCCTGCTGCATGTACAGAGCCTGCTGAAACTGCATCTGTTGCATCACTACAGCTTGTTGCATCATCATTGGGAGTTGTGGCAGTGCCATTGGATTAAGAGACGAGCTGACCCCCGTTGCCTGCTTGACCGCAGAAGGCTTTTTCTCAAGCTCAACAATGAGTCTCTGTCCACCAACGGACAAGTTATTCAAGGCCAATGCTGCCTTTGCTTCCTCTGGTTTTGAATATTCCACACAAGCAGAAGATTTTGAGTCTGAGAGTTTACATTCAGTTACTGTGCCACAATAACTGAAAAGCTGGCGCAGCTGATCAGCTGTGAGAACTGGGTTGAGATTGGTCACATGAAGAGTGCGTACAGGATCATCATTCTCTACCCCAGACTCCAAGGGCTCCTCTTCAGGCCCTAGCATATCAGGATCAAGAAACAGTTTTAGTGGTATGAAAGAACAAATTTTATCTTCTGAAAAACCAGTTGCATTGGCATGATAGAATACAGCCAAAAAAGGCACAAATTTACAAGTCATGCAACCATAAGCTTTGAAATCTAAACCTTCCAGCTACTGGTAAATGTATCCCCATAGACAAACACTGACCACCTGACAAAGTCCTTGTCAACACCAGCTATGCTTAGTGCTCTTGTCACTGCTGTACCTCAAGAGCTACTTAAAGGTTCTTAAATGTTGACAGGAAATTTGAATTTCTTGATGTAAAATCAGAGATTGGGAGTGCACTGATATCAGAGCAAGACCCTTGACCAGCTATTAGAGGTGTAACTTCTGACTGGCAAGAAGGTGCACAAGGAAGGCAGCTGGACCCTCAGAACCAGCTTGTGCATTAGATGCTTTATGTTACCTCACCACTTGAAAAAGGGGAGGAAACCAGTTTTTCTTTGAACCAGTAATGAGTTTCTCAGTGCCTGAGGCAGCCTGATCTATCAAAGCCTTACTGCTATGATGGCTACATCCTAGGGTATTACATGTGAAGTCCACACCACAACACAGCCACCAGAAGCTAGCACACCTAACCAATGCTGAACACATTACTCTCTGCCATCACGACATCTAAACAAGGCAGCTATTTCTGCAGTGGACAATAATTGCCAGAAACCAGTCCAAGTGTGTTGGTGCTTCAAGCAGTTCCATCTGGAATCATGCCCTCAGATCTTTTTGCCCTTGAAACATACAAGAAACTGATGTAGCACAACCTTATATTTCATGTTGTCATGCAATTGAACAAAATGGAAAGTCAAAATTTGATCCTTATACAAGACACTTCTTGCATGTACCTCTTGATTGTTGTTTTTGAGCTGCTTGAGCTGCCTGGTATGCATTTGCAGCAGCAATACTCTGAGCTGCAGCCATAGCTGCAGCTGAAGGCCCCATTGGCATTTGACTCAGGCCTCCCATTGTGCTCCCTGCAGCTAATGCTGCCATCAACTGGTTCTGTGGAGGGTGATTATGCTTACAATCCGTTCTTGCACACCGTCCATTCAAATAGTCCCTACACACTTCTCCAAAGGAAGCACCTAGTCCAGGAAGAACTGCCCCTCCTGTTGCCCCTGTCATGGCTCCTGGTATCATCCCCAACATACCAGGCACCATTCCAGGCATGGTATACCCCCCTATTTGCTGTCCCATGTTCATGTACGAACCCGGAGCCATCATTGATCCCGATGCTGGCATCATGCCCATCATTGCCCCTCCAAGGGGCACGCTTCCACCGCTGAAGAAAACTGGAAAAGGACTGCCAGAAATGGGCTGGCCATTGCAATCCACACTCACCGTGTAATCCCCTCGCTTTGCCACAGCATAAGTCGCTGTATAAGTCCCATCCGCATGATCCTTAACAACCGCTTCCTGTTCAAGACCTCCCACACCAGCTCCGGGAGTGACCCTAACCCTAATGTAAGCACCACCATGCGGCAATCGTCTTCCATCTTTGTCTTTGGTAACAACCACAAACGAGGCAGCCGCTCCAGCAGCCCCACCTCCCACTCCCGTTCCTGCAGCCGTGCACTTACTGGGATCCACAGGTCCGACAGGTCGATTCGCCAGCTTCGAAGCCTCGTCTCCATCGCTATCGGAGTCGGGTTCGTCTCCTCCGTTGGCGGCCGCTTGTTGATCCAAGTCACGGAAGGTGGCGTCAAAAGCAGCTCGAGCAGCCGCTGCCTTATCTTCCTCGTCTTTCACCTTCGCTTCCTCCGCATGCTTCATCCACGCCGGACGCGTAAGCGCCATACCACGCCCCGCCATCTCTTAACCCTACAGGCTATACTCCTCCCGCCTCCACCGACGTCTGTCTTTTACAACACCACAAACATCACATCAAAACACCCACAACTTCCTTATCTATTTTCTGTGGTAACAACTGACGAAGAAGAGGAGAAAGGAACGCTCCCCACGACGACGACGACAGACGACGACAACTCCGAGCCGCACGCGCACGAGCGACACGAAAAACAAAGAGGCAACAACGGTGTCGTCGTCGCTGTGCTTTCTCTCGCCACCGCTCTTGGGCTTCTTCCTCCTTAGCTTCGTCACTAGGCTCGGCAATAGCTTTGGTAGATAGGCTCGGTCTACAGGTTCGGATTATAGGTTCGGTGTGGGCAGTCCCGCTATCTGTACGGGCAGTACCGCGGCTACTCGTTCCTTCCCGACCTTTTTCCATCAAAGCTGATACTGGTGCCCGTAACTGAACTTTCTTTGATCACCAAGCACTGCCCGTAACTAAAATTCTTTTAACTCAAGAAAAAAAGGTTCACCAGTAAAAGCAAGGCTGCATATAACCTTGGTAAACTATGAAGCTTGGTTTCTTGGTTTTGTGGCCTTGCCTACCAAGGAAAGGATATCGTACTTCATATTTTCATTAAGTTCTTTGTTGTTAACTATAGCCAATTATTTGTGAATTATTATTATTATTTTGGAGCATATAGCCAATCCTCAACTCTTTTAAATTTTCACTAGTCATATACCTCATGTTTCAATGTTTGTAAAATGAGGTTTAAAATATACCTTCAAGGTAACCCTTTAAAATTAGAGTCAGTCATTCCAAATACCAAATTTTCACCCAAAAAAACAAAGTCTGGGTTATTATTATATTTATGGAGACAATGCATGAGCAAAAAGGTGTCCTAGAGGATGTTGGTTTTTGGGAGATGGGACATACCTTGGGACATGGGTCATGCCTTCACCATATCCCATTTCTCAAGAATGGGTTCAAATTGTTTCAAGTTTTTAATAATAATTCACTAACTGAATATATTATGAAAGTATCAAATGGCACATCAAAAAATTGGGGTCAACAATCACGAAATGATGTAGCAATGAACATTATCCCATTCCATCTCCTATGTCCCCAGCTCTTTCCAAATCATGTGCTTCGTATATATATTTAAAAAATTGGTGATAGCAACTTTCAATAATTTTCATTTCTATTGGTTTCAATGCATAATAATTAGTTGTTAATTGGGCTTCAATTATGCACCTTTAGTCAATTGAAAATACTAGTCAATTTCAAGCATAATGTTTGATTGTAAAATCTATTATATTCAACAAAATCTGAAGAAATTCTTTCTCGAAGTGCACCAAAATTTATGTATACTACTTTACATAAAAGACTGATCTACATTTAACTCTTTGCACCAATTTACATTTGTGATAACTCACCCATCATGAAAAGAAAGTATGTGCTCAATACAGAGAATTTGCTGAGTCCAAATTGAACATTTCCATGGTTAAATGTAGGCATTAAGAGGCTTCCCTTAAGAAGCTAAGGTTAGCAGTGCGGTGAATGCATTTGTGATACACATTCTGACAAGGTTCTTGCACCTACCAGTGGCAACCTTGAACACACTTCACACCCCACTCCTAAATTACAGAAATCCCTCTACCCATCATCAGCCTGGAAACCAAGACGTCACCCCAGTTATGAACATTTCTGATAGAAGCATGGCAACATTTAAACCTCTCTCTATTTGCAATACAGACCCATCATGATCAACTAGCTATTTCCAGAGTTCTAAAAATGAAGTAAGCATGATACACCTGAGCAACTACTACTACTGCTTAAAACTCTCAAGCCTACATCCTATTATACTCTCTCAACAATAATGGGTCACATTTACTCCTGCAACCATAACCGCAACTACAAAATCAAGCGAGTTGTGACCACGAAATTAAATCTAAAAGATTTATCTACACCTAAATGCAATTTTGACCTAGACCTTACAGACCAAAACTGTGTTTGTCAAAATTCATATGAGGAAGGTTCTCCTCCCTCTGTCTGAGTTATCAGGACTGTCCTCTTTGCTTTTGAAGAAGAGATTCCATGAAAGGTATGCATATTCTAGTGAGAGGAGGAAGTACATGTGAGGGCCCTTCAAGCAGAGACCCCCATGGAGCCTTTGATGTCACAGCTGATAGCAGGCCAGCAGCTGGCTTCTTTGGGGTGACAGCTTTACCATACATAGAAGAAAATGCAGAGAGAGCATTAGTGTCAGGCACTTGCCCACCCTTGGTGGTCAACGGTTTGTGTTCATATTCTTCATCATATGGGTTGAGCAATGCAAACTCACGACTTCTCGTTAGGATGACAAGGGTACTCTTGGTAGAATCTGCATCAGTCTCTGCATTATCATTCTTGGTCTCAGCTGCTTCTAGTGCTGGCTGAGCTGAAGGTAAGGCCAAACATGCAACAGACTCTGGAAAGAAGAGGATGGTACCCCCTATGCCATCTCGGAGACTCCAGTAGCGGGTTGGAGACGGACTATCAACACCAAACAATGCCACCACAGAATCTTTGTTTCTGGATCCTGCATCCACACCCATTGCAGGATTAAAATTTCAGCCTGACACTGTTATATAATCTAATTAAGGCAAGATATCCAGTATACTAACCATACTCAGAAATTCTGCAAATATAGCAACAGTTCTCACATAAACTGACTTTGGCACATGAACAATGCAATTGACTTCCAACCTTCATTCTTTATAGTATATGGAAGGGCGGCCAACACTGCAAAGTTGGGTCTGACTGGATCAACGGCTAAAGCCTCCACGTGCATGGAGCAATCCCATGACACAGTAAGTGTTGACAGGTCCCATACAGTTAGATGTCCTCTGCTTCCTGATGAAGCAGCAACCAAGCAGTTGGAATGGTTCACAAAAGCTAAGAGACTAATATATGCTGATGAGGAACTTGCAAGGACTCTGATCATCTCATTGGTAGATGGATTCCACAGTGTGATCAATTCTGCAGCCCCCACTGCCAAAATTGTTCCATCAAAGGAAAACCCTGCTGCCAACATTGGCTTTTGTCTGTAAGATCCAACTGAGCGACATCTCCAGCTCCTCCTATTATTCCTTCTAGTGCCAGTTGGCACCCAAACTTTAAAATCTGAGTGGGAGCAGGTCACCGCCAAAAGCTCTTGTGGGTGAAATACTAGAGCAGCTATCTCTGCACATTCAACATGAGTTGCAAGTATCAAATGAAGAATTCAGGATCCATAATGCAGAAAGAATCAAAAGTGCACTTGTTGAAGTAACCAACCAGCAATGTCACCTTTAAAGTCTGAAACTGTTTCTGCAGACCCAATAAGAGAAAATGCAACTGATGGTTAGAATATACAACAGACGTTTCATTGGCAAGAACTGACCATGTAGCTCATCAACTTGTGTATTAACAGAATACTGCAGTTGTTGAGAAGGTCGGTCCCAAAATTTCAAGCAAGCACCTCCACCAATTCCCTGCTCTGGAATTCCTATATCCACAGTTGCCATACTTGTTCCATCTGCAGAAAATGCAACATGCGAGACAAATGTCGATGGCAATTGTGCTGTTCGGTTTTTACTTTTTCCTTCAGAAAGGTAGTTGCGAGGAACAACTTGCAGCTCACCAACATGCTGGTCATTAGCTGTGTCATAGAACTGGAGAGATATATTCTGAGTCGGTAGCACCATTTTTCTCTCATGAGGTTCAAGTGATGCCCTTAAAGGATGAAGTTTCACATTCTTTGGAAAAGGAACTGGTGGCTTGATTCCTTGAATACTTCTTTCAATGCTCAGTGTTCCAATGTTCACAAATTTCACCGCATTATCCAAACATGAAATGGCATACAATGATGGGTTTGGAGATGCAGCAATGGAAACCAACGGTCCTCCCAGACGAGGAAGAAATTGGCATTTCCCAGTTTCCAGCTGCCAGATGACTAAAACACCTTCTAGCCCTCCTGAAAGAAGATATACACCATCACTGGAGAATATCAAAAACTGGACTTCCCTCGAATGCCAGTGGTACTTTGTCAATGCTGCTGCATCATCACTTCCTCTAACTCCTGGACAAGTAGTTGTTGTTGCCGAATTTGTTGTTGGATGCTCATGAACTATTTGGCTCTTCTTTTCTTTCCCCCCCTTTTCTGTCCTGCTACTGAACTTGTGCTCTCCCACATTTTCCCAGATAAGAATGCGCCCATTCTCATCCCCTCCTGCAACCCTAGTTTCTGTTGCGTCAAATGTCACCTGCAACAGTTTTGCTGTATGATGAAGGAGGAGTTCTTGTATATGTCGTGCATTTTCCAAAGACCCTGTGGGGACCTTCCAGACCCAAATCTTGAAACCATCCGGCAATCCCACTAGACCACCTGCAGGGCTGACCACAAGGTTTCCAGGTGATCGCAGCTTTGCCAAATGCCCTGGAATTGGCTTCCGAGACGTCAGGTTGAAACAGATAATTCGGGTATTCCAATCACAATTTTGCTCCTGCATCACAAACAAACGCTAGTCAGCTCTGAAGCACCCTCTCCAACCATCAGGAATGAAGACCCTAAACCCTAAACCCCACAATGGCCGTAAGGGATATTCACTGCGCGGCCGCCTTCATTTGCAGCAAGTACCCATGCTGAGAAATGATAAAGAAAATGGGTCTCTGTTACTCTACCTTCTTACCTTCTTGGTCGAGTGCACAGAAAGGAATGCGACAGGATTCTTGAGCTTGGAGCCGGAGGATTTCACAGCTGATGAAGCGGGCAGCGTGCATAGATCTGGAATGACCATGGACAGAATGGGTAAACCCACATGCACGGTTGTGAGGATGACGCCAGTGGTGAAATCCCACAGGCGAATGGTTCCATCCAAAGACGAAGTCCAGACATGGGTAACAACTGTGGCAGCCTGCACAACAACCGCGCTGGTCACAGGGGCAGTGTGACCATGAAGTTGCGTGATGAGAAGACCTGTAGCAACGCTGTAAACGGAAACCGTGGAAGCAGTGCAAAGAAGGAGTCTCTTGCCGTCCGTCGAAAACACCGGCGCTCTCTCCACCAAGCTGGCTCCGCCCAGCCTCACCATTCCTTCTCCTTCCTTCACCCTTCTTCTGAACTACTGCGTCTCTCCTCTTCTTCACGCCCGTTCTGAAATACGGGAAAAAAAAAAACACCCCAAAGCTTTGAGGCGTCAAGAAGGAAAAGAGCAAGAGGAGCAAGCACGACGACCAGGGAGCCGCTAGCTAGGATGAAGAAGAAGAAGAGACATCGCCTGGGGGCGCCTCCGCCATCGCTACAGAGTCGCTGCCATCCTTCTCCAAGGGTTTAGGGTTTGGGGTGGATTAGGGTTTTGTTTCTTTCTTTGTCTAATTTTAGGGTTTGGGGTGCATTAGGGTTTTGTGTTTCCTTCTCTGGTTTATAAAGGGGTTTAGGGTGGATGAGGGTTTGTTTCTGTCTCTGCTTCTTTCTAGGGTTTGGGGTGGATGAAGGTTTTATTATTATTATTTTTTTTCCCTCAAGTTTTTCTTTTAGGGTTTGGTGTGGATTAGGGTTTTGTTCTTCTCTCGATTTTATTTTTTTAATTTTGAATTTGAAGGAGCAACAATTGTGATATTTTATTTTATTTTGGCTTCACACTATCAACGATGATCAATTGACATAAGGTCAACTTATTTAAATATTTAAAATTTATGTAAATAAATTTTGCCAAATAATAATTAATTACCAAACATTGAAAATCCATCATGAAATCATTTTCAATTCAATTCAATTATAAAATGTGAAGTTTAATTCTCAGGTACTAAAATATCAACATTTTTAACACTCATGATGTCAATCAATTTTGGGATCTTTTGTTGCCTCAAAAACAAATGTTTTTGCTTTTACAACCTACCTCAACATCCGTCCTACCATGCTTCCCAATGACCCTTGGTTCAAAAAATTATTTTAAAAAAATTATATATATATATATAATATTTATTTATTTATTTATTTAAAAATCCTAGTGCCTACAACATGCTTATGTATTTCTTGGTGTTTTATAACATCATATATCCAATGCTTTCAAACTTCAATGTATTGGTGCCCTCTATTGCTCGAAAAGGAAAAGTTGCACATCCAATTTAGCATTTTTTTTGTGTTTTCAGAGTGCCTTTTCAATAACACTAATATTGTTCGTTGTCGTTTTTGTTGTTCAGATTTGTTAGCATTCCCATCTTTTTATTGTTCCCCATCTTTCATCATTTTTTTGGTGTTGTTTCAACGTGTTTTTGTTCTTAACCAAGCTTAGGTCATTCTCAAACCAAATTATTTAATTGATTTGAATTTTTCATTATGAATGTTTGAATTTGATAACATTTGCTAAATTGGCATCCAATCTTGTGATGTCCTTTCAAAACTTTGGCCTAGCAATGTAATCGTAGCCTAGTGAATTAAAAGCTCGAGAAACTTTGGAAAAGTTAAATGGATCAAGTTTCTATTAATTTAAAAATTAAACCAAAGTTTGGAGGGGAAAAATAATTTATTGAGTTGAAAAAAGAAAGTAATCAAAATGGGGGGGCAAAAAAAAGTCTACCCATTTCAACGAAAGGTGGTTAAAAAGGGCAAAATAAAATATCCACCTCCAAATCATGTGTGAAAGTGATATTATAAAAATTGTTGCATGCCGCTTCTCACTAAATATTAATGAATTTGATGTTTCGAATGAATTTATTAATTTCAAAAACATAACATTGATAAAAATTATGTACACTTTGATGTTTAGAATAGATTTATTAGTTTCAAAAACAGAACATTGATAAAAAAATTATGTAGACTTGCCAACTTTGATAAAAATGTTCCAATGGATGATTCAATTTCAATGTTGATTGGAATATGTTTTAAAAATTGATTAATTTTTAAAAAGAAAATATTATAAAAAATTTAAGCTCAAGTTTAATGATTTTATCTTTTAAAAAATTTAATTAATAAAATATGATTGATTTGAATTTAATCTGTTATTTTGAATTGTAATTTAAAATTTTATTAAATTAAAAATACCCAAAAATTTTCATTATTACAAATGTCAATAATCTAGTTTTAAACTATTAAGTATAATGAAATTTCTTATTGATTTATTTGTAATTTTGATACCTACCAAAAGCTATCATCATTTTAAATTAAGTGTTACCACTTGTTTGGAATTATGAACATTATGAAAATTACTCAATATTAAACCCATAAAAAATGTATGGATATAAAATGTGATTTAATTATTTATTATTCCAAGATTTGTTGTTCATTTCATATGAAACAAAATGTTCAGATTTAAAACATTTAAAAAAATTTGTGATTGTGATGTGTAGGTTAGAAACTTTAATTACAATTTTAAATTAATCTATCAAAAATTAAATATTATATTATATATATATAAGGTCATTAAAGTTTAAATGCAATTTTTGAATGAAAAAATGAAACACAAATGCATTTGAATGTGAATAATGCACTATTAGTTAATAACATGTACATGAAAATTTGATGTTTGAAATGAGTATTAAGTCTCTAACTAATTTCACACATATACCATTGATGAAAATAATATAACTTTGTCAACTTTGATAAAATGTTGTAATGTTCAATATTAATTTTCAATTTTAGTTTCAATAAGTATGTTTTTAATTTGAATTGAAAGGTTTTCATTAAAATATTACAAAAGAATTAGGTTAAAATTTAGTTGTAAATTTTATTTATATTATATTATATGAATTAATGTTATGAATGAAAATTTATTATGCTATTATCAATGTTGATTAAAACTAGTTTAGAATTTAAAAATTTTAATGAAATTTAAATATATTTTTCATTTCATTTTCAATACTATCCAAAAGTTATTGTCATGTTAAACAATTTAGTGTTACCACTTGTTGGAGTGTGAATATTATTAAAATTAAACAATATCAACTCCATTGAAGAACGTATGGATTTAAAGTGTGGTTTAATAGATTAAAATGCACGAAAACATGTTCTTTTCATACAAAACAAATGTTGAAATTTAAGACTTTCAAAATTTGCAATCATGATTTGTAAGTCAAGATTTTCAATTATAATTATAGATTCATCTTTCAAAACATTAATAATGTATTGTTTAATAAGTCATTAATTTTCAAAGTGTAATTTTTGAATGAAAAGACAAAACACAAATGCACTTGAATGTGAATTGTACACTCTTACATAATAACATGCACAAAACATTCTCAAAGCTTTTAGGACCTTGTTACGATACATGAAGATAGTAGGTTGAAAAACATGTGATTTATGGCTAACATGCAATTGATTTAATCAAAATATTAAATCATTAATGAATGTAGAATTTGAAATCAAGAGCTAGACTCTAAACATGTTTTTTTCATTACATAAAAAGTGGAAAAATATTACAATTAAAAAACTAAAATTCTTGTGATCAATTTGTTTAGTTCTTTATATTAAAAAATTGGTGATTTCAATTTGCAAGCATTGGTGTATTGACCACAAACTCAATCACTTATTTTTCTTCTTCCTTTTCTTGCCACCCTCTTTGGTTTCCTTTTTTCTTACCGTAAAACTTTTATGACAACGATTCATTCATCTTTGCATGCATTTAATTCAATTAATATCACATGTAAAGGGAAATTACAACCTTTGCAACATATTCATGGAATGTAAAAAATACATATGATTTAATAGATTCATAATATTTTCAAGATTATTTAAATATATTTTATTATTGACAACATCTTCATTTCTATCCTTTCTTTTAATGTCAATAACAAATTAGAAAGTTTCCATAAATTGTAATGGTATTTAAAATTCATATAAAAATAAATCATTGATTATTATATTATAAGTTTGGTAGGATTTATTGTCAAGCAATGACCTTTGTAACAAGGAAAATGTTGATAATCTACATTTAATTAATGATGCTCCAAATTGAGTTATAAACCAATGAATCTTTAAAAAAACTAGCGAAAAGATCACAAACTTGAGCCATTCACAATCACATAAAAAATAATTTCTATTTAATAAAAGATTCATGCAAATGTCTTCATATATATTTACAATAGTGTCAAATATACCATTATGCCAATAGATTGTTAATAATCATTGGTTTTGTCACAAGACAATGGACATGCATGAGATATTTATTCATATTATGTACATAATTTTCTAACAATGATCAAACAACATTTTGCATGTACAACAACACTCATAAACCTTTATTCAAATTTGTTGAAGATTGACTTGATGTGACAACAAAATGTCAATTGTAAATTCCAAAGGTAATATCATTTCGAAGTATATTGTATCTTCAAACATTATTTGATCATTTTTGAATTTATTGTTGAATATTTAAATTGGTTTATTTATTGTTTCATTTTATTTAAATAATTTGATAAATTTGTTGATTTTAAATGTTCATTTATTTTTGAAAGACAAAAACCCATGTCACTTATGACATGCTTGTAGAAATATAAGTCAATTGATATCATATGGCTTATGTTGAATAATAATGATGTTATCCAAAAATAATTAATCAAAACACATATAATAATAAATTTTTAGCTAAAAATAAAAATGCATAGGAAACACATTGAGGATAATAATACAATCTTTCTTTTTTTGGTTCATTAATTTTTTCAAATGTTTCATTTCACACATTAAGATGAGATGAACATCATTTGGTGTGAAAAATCTAAAATGATTACAAATTACAATAAGGGAGAAGAAAATATGTGCAAGCCCAAACATAAGAAACTCATGACAAAAAAAAGTTTCATCACATATTGCAATTTACTTGATACAAACATGGTTGTAATTTAAAAAAATTCTATGGTCAATTTTCATTTTTGTTTTGTGTCAGAACACATTTTCATTAGATTATTACCAAACTCATATAAGTGCCATGACATTTGCTCCCTCTTGCTTTTTATACATCCAACTCTCACATAAAATTTACATAATTGTAAAAATTTATACAAATTAATGATCTTTGAAACCAAAAGGAATAAAAAAGACTTTGGAGAAATAAAGAGGAGATTGAATACCATGAATAGTATTGAAACAACTCCATCAAAGTTGTTTTCATGTTATGCTCAATGCAAAGGTGTTTTTCCATTCTCATTTTTTGCATTGACATCTATTCTTTTATCAAAAATTTCTTGAATAATATTAACATATCCTCATGAAGTTTAACTAAAGAACACGTGGCATTCAAATGTCAATGACATGACTAATGGTTTTTTTTTGGGCAAAAAATTTCATTCTTCAACAAAGAAATTAGAAAAAAATTGGATTTAAAAAAAATGTAAATTCAACTAATTTTGCTATTTTTTGGTTAAATTTAGTCAAAAAATTTTGCATGAAAAATAAGAAAAAAAAAAAAACACTAGACATGGCATGTTAAAATAACCTTGATATAAATATAATTCAGAAAAATGATAATAATGATATGATGCAATGTTTAAAAATAATAAATTCTTTTGATTTGCACAAAGACAAAAATAAATAAAAATTCTCCAATAGGTTCTCAAAGCCTAATGATGGGTGCGAAGCGACACGACGGTCTGTCTGTCTGTCTGGTGGCGAAGAAGCTTCTTCAGCGCCAGGGTGACTTTCCCTTTCCTTGTTCTTCTGCGTCGGAAAGAATCGCAGTGTTGTTGTTGCAGCAGCTACTGCTCCACCCTTCATTCATTTCTATTCCTCAAGGTAACCGTAGTACTATATTCCTGTAGTTAGTTTCGTGTTTGAATGTTGAATCGAAATTGCAGTGTTGTTGTTGATGTTGTTGTTGTTGTTGTTGTTGGTGGTGGTGGTGGTGGTGGTTCTTTTTAGGAGTCCTTAGTCTCTTTGTCTGTAACTGCCTCCATTGCATTTTGATCTTGCTTGGTTGTTGATTAGTGTCTCGTGTTGCTGTTTCTTGCTTGGAACCCATACTCTCTCTCTCTCTCTCTGTGTCTATACCTCGTATTGCATTTTGATCTTGCTTGGTTGTTGATTAGTCTTTCTTGTTGCTGGTCCTTGCTAGGAGTCCTTACTCTCTCTATATCTATAACTTGCATTGCATATCATCTTGCTTGGTTCCTGATGGGTATTTCTTGGGATTTGAAATCTAGATTATTTAGTCTGTCGTTTTGCAGTTTTGGCAGCTGGAAGTTTTGAGGGGAGTTGGGGTGCATAGTTTCTGGCAGCAAATTCTGAGTTCATCACCTTGCTGTTGTTTGTTGTTGAGAGACTTTCCAAAGATCTTCCAAAGTCTCAAGAGAAAAAGTCTTTTGAGGTTCAGGGACTTTATGTGATTTTCGTCTGAGATTTCCAGATGCGGTGCAGTTTGTCTGTTCCTTGGGTGTAAGAATTACCGGCCTCCTCAGAAGTGTTGTGAGAATTTTGCAACTTTGTGTGCAGCGTGATGTTTGTTTTTGATCGTGGCCGAGATCGACTGAAGCCACAGAGCTCTCTAGATGCTATGCTTCAAGGTGGTGCCATCTGATCAGCAGCTTCAAGGGTATACATACATATGAAGAGTTTCCACTCTCTTCAATATAGAATCCTGATTCTCCATTGCTTGCCATCTGATTTGTAGCTTCAAGGGGTTTATTATATACAAAGAATTTCCAACTCTCTTCAATGTAGGATCCTGATTCTCCACTCTGTCTTATGATGACAGAGACAGAGAATTGTCTAAGAATTTGAAAGCACAGCTTAATTTTATTAACTCTCAAGAGCATTTTGGTTTGCACCTGTGGTTGATTTACTGTGCGGTGGATGCAGTTTGAGGTGTTTGATTTTTGAGTTTCCTGAGCTGCTGACTGTACAGGGGGTCAAGAAACTGTACATTCGATTCTCAAGTTTCCTGAGCTGCTGACTGAGCTTGTACAAGGGTCAAGAAGCTCGGTGTGCACCACTGACTCTGCCAGTACTTCCAAATAGACCAAAGATACAATGGCAAGTAAAGCAAGTCTCCTTGAGAACAGGATGAGGATGTTCATGGTCCAGACAAAGTGGATAAGGAGGAACCGGGAGGGTGCAATGAAACTGCACACAGAGCGGATACGAACCATCAAACCAGGAGTTGTCAACAATTCACCCTTTCTGCTCAGGCACCCTCTACCTGCTAAAGCTGCAGATTTGGAGCAAGGTTTGTGTTATTTACCTTTGTCTCTCTTTTGCAGACTCTCCAAAGTTTTAAGCTTTTGGTTATCACTTGTGGCATGTGAAAAAAATAGAGGATTCGTGAGCTTCTCATTCAAATTTTCTAAAAGCAACAAAGGAGATGAAAAATGTGTAAGGTAGGCAAGGTACCCATATGAGGGTCTTCACAGGTTCTTGCCCCCTGTTCATTCAGGCTTAGCTACCATCCTTGTTCACAGAGCTCAAACCTGTGAGATCCCCTCAAGTTGGTCCCTCACTCTGCATCAATAGAATTTGGAATTGTTTTGAAAATATAAGGGTGTTAATGGAGCATAACCCACTCACCACACTGCCCACTCTGCCCACTCTGCCCATTGTAGTGAGCACATCAGACTCTGTAAACATATACTAACAGAGCTCCAGGCAGTTTTATAAGCACATTTGAAATACAAATGAGATTCTTTCAAATTTCTTTTATGGTTGATGTAAGAGAATTAAAGAGGTAGTCAATCAGTCCCTGGGAAGGATTATCACTTCTAACCATCCATGCTTGTCTCTTGTATGAGTTCAATCCAGCTGAACAAATCTCAGATTCAAGTTGATCTCTAAAGTATGGGGATTCTGACCCATTGTCCTACATGAGACCACCATAGCCAAAATTCCAGCTTGAATACAGTACATAAGGTTCATAGAGCCATGGAAAAGTTTACTTTGTTCTTTTCCTCAACTTCATATCATGCTAGCTATCAGATCATTTGCTTTACTAACCATAAACCCAAACTCTGTAGTAAACAAAGCTGTCAATGTGTCACTAGGTATACTAGTTTCCCTCAATGCAGGTACCCAGACAAGCTTGTGGGAAGCAGAATTGGATAATCATGGTGTCTCTGGATCTTCCTTCATTACCTCCCCTTTCCTTGGAATCACGAATCTTATGTAGAACATATTTCTTTGGTCAAATGTGTACACCTATAAAGTGTTGACACCCTCTTTTTTGATGGATACATTAAGCATGTGTGTTTATCTAATTGTTCTTACCTTGCTACCGAAAAGGATCAAAATTGTGTAAACATAGGACAAACTCAGTTCTTATGAATCAACTAACATCTGATGGAAGAAAAGTTTATGGACTTTCATAGTTTCATAGAATGTCAATAACAACAAACTTTGAAAACATATGGGTTGTGATTGTGGGTTTGTTGCATCCAGTGCTCAGTGGCACTGCACAATACTTGAAGAATTATAAAAAGGAAATGGCACGAGATGGCAAAAAATGGCACCCACCTTATTCCCTCCGGAAAATGAATCAAACTGGTACTTAGCTTTCCCACCCCATTCTACTTGGACATAAAAATCGAAGCTTTCACAAACTGCTGAAAATGAATTAGACATTGTGATTCTGTGATGAATCTGCTACTTTGAATTGGGTTAAAGTCATCTCTTCATGGTGGAATTAGCAGTGGTGACTGATTCTGTCATTTACTGCCTATGCTATTGCCAATTTTATCATATGGCACTCCACTGCCATTTCCTAACTAGCTATGGCCCTTTAACCCTTAGGTCATACCTATGGCTTGACCTACCTCCCTCAACATTGTGACTCAAGAGGAGGCAGAATGTTCCCTAGGGGTGTGTTCCTTAGTCCATAATAGGCTCATTCCCGTAAAGGACAGGCTGAAATTTCTAACATGCTGGAACTGCTGTTATGCCACAGTGAGGTCTCGTGACGTTCGGAAGACTGACATGGCAATGGCAAAAATGATAAAGTGGATCAAAACAGACTACAGTATGTATGCACCCTTTGCAAAGCACACATACCTTATCAAAGGCCAAGCACCCTATAAAAAGTGAGCTTTGATGAAAATTTCTCTCTCCTGCCCCACTTTCTGGTTTCCACTTTCTCCACTTTGTCTTCTTGAACAAATAAAAAATGTGGAAGGTACTCATTACCATATGCAAAAACTCCACACATGACAACAGTCATCGAACTGATTTTGTACACACATCAGCAGAATCTATGCTAGAACATTGTGTTCATGGTAGAAGCCCAATGTCAGTTTTCTAGTCATTGCTAATGTGGAAGCAACCATACCTGAACAAACATTTGTAATGGGGCTTTGCAGGGCACCACGAAAGCCTGTGATCAATAAGAGATTAGCTCGAGCCATGAAATGGGCCATGAAATCTAAATCAAAGAAGAGGGAGGTGAAGAAACCTGAGGAGAAAAGGTGGTTTTTCTCTTCAAAAGAAACTAAAGTTGAAGAACCTCCCAAAAGCATTTCGACTGTCACTGATGGTAAGGATATCCACTTGAAACCATCTATCTGATCACTTACAATTGTGCATCCTAAACTCCAAATCATCAAACTATACTACTTTGATTGGGCTAAAGACTCATATACCACAGACCCAATTTCACATTAGAACTTGTTGATTGCTACAACTTCTGTAACATTTACATTCACCAAAAGGACCAGTTTCTGATTAAAATATGTAGAGCATATACCTAGTGCAAATTGCTGTAGACCTGAAAGTTTGCAATTGCCAAATTCTCTCAGGGGAAGCGGCAAAGGACCCAATGCTCAACATTCTGAAACAAGTCCAAGATGCAGGTGACCCCACTTTTTAGAAGGGGATGGGTGATCGGAGATTTCCGGAAAGGGCTGGTTGACTAGATAGTCACAGCTGAGTCTTAGGAGTGGAAAACAGTTAGAAACTGTGACTACTATCCCAAAAGCACATGCAAGGGTGCAATGCAAATTGATGACTGCCAGAGAGTAAGGATCATGAACAGATAGGAATGTAAATCCAAGTCATAATTCTTCAACTCCAGACCAGAACAATTTGGATAGAAAAGAGACCTGTAGAAAGTCATGGAGATTATAAAACTAGAATGACTTAAATGTACATTGGAGCTCCAAAGAAAGCCTTCACCATTGCAGGACCTTAAATGTCCAAATTAGAAGAGAATATTACCTGTGTAGCATAAGGTAACAAAGCTGAGATTGATTTCAGCAAGGGGTGGAGTGCAGTCATAATTATGCACTTCCAGTGTATGTACACCTAAATTATTCACATGAACCCCTTGAGGGCCCAAAACAGGTTTCTTCTTTTTGATTCTATCTGCAGGAACCTTTTGATGCATCTGACAGAACGGTAACGACCCTTGTTCATAATAAAGAAGAGAGCTGAAGAGTCTCTTCAAGAAATGAAAGATAGAATGTCTATTGTTCTTCTACTGTCACCAATGCATAGCTTACGTTGCTATCAAGCATACTTTTGCAGTGGCTGGATTGCTCATACAGAACAAACTTAATGTGCATTCCCATCATACAATATTTTGGCATCTGCACAGAAAACACATATCTGTGAGATAGCAAAGAAAACACTGCCACAACACTTTGAAGGTAATTATTGAGTGAATCCCAGCAAATCCAGAATGAAAACAACAAGAATGACTGCAGTCATAACCTTGTGAGTATTACTCATAAAGTATCAGACCATCAACTTCACCATGAAAGTATCAGAATTGACTCAATACACGACTCCCCACTCACTTCATGAGCTTGCCATGGGTGCACATCAGTACATAATAATAGCAGTTTGACTAGTGCAAATGACAGCAATTTCTCCAAAACACCCAGAAACCTTTGCAGTCAATACTTCCATCCCTTCTCAACACAAGATCCCAGGAAAGTTACATCTTGGATGACTCACATGCAGGAAAACCCCAATTGGGTGCTGTCCACAGATGGTGTTGTCGTACTCAAGGAGATAATCTTTGAAATGGATTGGGGTTGCCAGACTCAAGGATGTCCATGCCCTTCTGATCGAGGGCTTCAATTGATTTGTAGATGGGCGTAACTGAACCTGCAATTTGACACATATGCTAATCAACACATATCCCCTTAAACCACTGAGTAAGCCCTGGTAAAATCATTGTAAGACACACAATTATTGGTGCATAGTTATTATGCATAAGTCAAATTAGGAGGTCATGTCCAGGACCAGCATACTGGTTGCCCCAGTGGCAGAAGTCTGATGACACCGAGAAGAAGTTAAGAGGGGTTGTCAATGTACTTAGCCAACAAGCACCCAGACATTGCCTCTGTCTCTGGTGAGCAATTACCCACCAGAATTGGGACAATCTTCTTGGTGCACCTTAAAAACAATCAGCCACATAAGGCCTATGATTTACCCATATCAAGAAGCATGGAAGTTGCACAAGTAACATGAGTATCTTCTTTTGATATTTTCTGTAGTCATCAACAAGAGAGTCTCGAAGACATACAAACCAAGACTAATGCAAACTTTGATGCAAACAAAAGGGAAAATGTAATATCTCTGTTCTCTCTTTTATTTCTTCTCTTGCACAAGTGCTTGATGCTCCAACAGAAACTCAAACTTCTTTTGAGAACATGGATTCCCACAACAAACCCTCGGAAGATCTTGCTAAGTATGGCAAGTGTATCTCCATACTCTACTCTGCCTCATCGACACAAAGGTTCATCTTTTCAAATTTCCCAGTTGCCCATATATCTTGGTAAACTGCAATCCCATCAGAGAGTCGTTAAGAGTGGAGGTCCAATGAGACATCAAGCTCCACTGAACACCCAAACAATAAAGTCAAAGAAGATTCAAAAGATTCTTCAAGAATGGAGTTTGACTGAAAATTGACTATATATCATTTAGTGCAGAAGCACAATGTTTGGTATCATGAAATACCTTGGCACATATTTTAGGACACAGTTGCATCAAGTGGATGTGTGTGAATTGTAGGTCTACCTTCAAGATCAACGGGGAGGTCTCCAATTGGAGTCTTGTAAATGAATGCTGTAGATAGTGCACACTTGTGTGTGTAGTGATGGTGGGAAGGCCCAAGAAGAAACATTTGTGAACTGTAAATACCCTTCCCTGAAAATGTTGGTCCCTGGTACACTTTGACAGCACAGAGGAATGCAGATGTAGAGCAAAAATTTAGGGCTTTGTGAAAGGAAATGCTTACATCTGCTGTGGGTCAATGTTAGCAAATGCAAATGAGTAACTGTATCCTGCATGCTTGGAATGTTCCACAACAAAAGCAAAACATTTCATACAGATGAAGAACTTCTCCATACTAACAATTGAAGTCAAAAATGAATTACAGAGTTGAGAGATGAACTCTTCCTTTGATAAGCAAACTTCTAGTTCATTTCTATGCAGAGTAACCTTTCTCCTCAGAGCACTGATTAAGCTTATCATTTGAACTATGAAGAACCCTTTTGAGCTATAAAGCCTTAAGAACCTAGAAAACGGACTATTGATTCCTCCAAATTTGGCAGAATCTGAAATATTGGAATCCAGATGAGGCATACAAATCATGTTGATACCTGCATGGCTGAGAACGCTGTCAAAATGTCACTGTTTAAGCCTTTTGGATCTTGGATTGTTGCTAAATCCAAAGAAATTGCTAGGCATTAGAAGTACAAAAATGCCCACATCAGAATTTTGGGTATGTTCCATGTCCAATAGAGTCTTTGTCTAGTTACATGATTCTGAGAACAAAGTGACCTACACAATTCCGACAAAAGAAAGGACTTAAGGAGAACCTTGAACCACTGGACTGATCAAACAAGTAATTATGGGGACTGGTGGATCTTTTACAGTTGAATAGCATTGATACAAAAGTGGATGCAAAAGCCAACAAGGAACATGTGACTTGCGGGGCAATTATTGCTCATGCATTGGAGGACTTCTGAAGTCCTCAAGTCTGCAACCATGTGTCAAGCTGCTCCCCCATTTTCTGGCTACACATGCTCAAATTAACAAAGCATAAAATCTTGGGACCATCCCACACATTTGGATCCTCCTTGGTGTCATGACACAGCAGAAATCAGCCCATACTACACACAATTTGCTTGGTGTCCACCGCACAAATTTGGTTTTAACATCTATCCCACAAATACTATTACCAGCAAAAGTGGATTGACGTAAAGATGAGGGAAAGCAGCCAATGCCAAACTTTGCCACCACTCATTGTTGAGAATCGCAAGTTGCACAGCAACAAACTTTAGGAAATATGCATAACATTACAAGTTCGCAAGTCTAAGTCCCAGTGTCTATCTCTTTACTCGACTTGCTGCTTTTTATCCTTTCGATCTGGCTTACAGGACCAATGGGCACGCGACAAGGGTACGCTACTTATCGAATCTTCTAGAAGGAACTTTTGAAACTTCTACACGTGACTAGGCGGCTCTAGATGCAGACTATTCAATGTTCTAGTCATTCGGGTGTCTAAATCCTTATGATCCTAACACGTGCCTAGCTAACCTGTCATTAATCTGACAGGAGTTGATTTCAACACTCCCCCACACATGAATGACTATTCTATGCCTATCTCCTTCCTGCACTTCTTGAATTTGCCTAGTGCAAGTGCCTTGGTCAGGATGTCCGCCTTCATGTCCTCCGTTCTGCAGAAGACGAAATTGACTTCCTTGCGCAAAGTGGTGGATCACATCAATGTGCTTCGACCTTTGAGAAGCAATAGGATGCTTCAGTAGCTGAATTGCTCCTTGGTTGTCGCAGTAGATTTGAACATGTCCTAGGTTGAGCCCCAGATCCGCCCCCAACTTTCGAAACCACAACGCTTCTTTCACTGCCTGCCCCGCGCTTAAATACTTTGCTTCGACCGTTGAGACAGCCACTGTTGGCTGCAATCGGCTTGACCAGCTCACCGCTCCCCCAAAGATCAGGAATACATACCCTGTTGTGGACCTTCTCGAGTTCAGGTCTCCTGCATAGTCTGCGTCGCAGTAGCCCACAAGAGTTTCACTGCTCCCCCCAAAGGTTAGGCTGTAGTCTGCAGTCCCCACAAGATAGCGCACTACTCCAAACGCGGCCTCCCAGTGCACTACTGTTGGTGCTGCCATGTAGCATGCTAGTGCCCCCACAGCCTGAGCAATATCAGGGCGCGTGCACACGCTCAGGTAAAGTAGACTTCCCACACACTCGCTGCAAGGGAATCTCACTGTGTCCAGGGGCTCCCCTTCCTTTTTGAGTTTCTCCCCCGCTGCCTGTGGCACTGAGTGCGCGTGTGCATCTGCTAGTCCATACCGGCTGATTAGCTCCCCCATCAGCTTTTTTTGGGTTAACTTCAGGCTCGGTGCCTCTCGATCACGTGATAACTCCAATCCCAGAAAGTAGGTGGCAGGCCCCAAATCCTGCACGTCAAACTTGGCTGTCAGATGCGCTTTCACCTTTGCTACTCGCTCCTTTCCTTGGGTTGCCACTAGAATGTCATCGACCCAGACAAGCAGCCAAACTGTCTCACCGTCCACTGTGCTTCGGAAGAGTGCAGCGTCCGCAGACGATGCCATAAACTCAAGGTCCTCCAAGACCTTCTTAAGGCAGCGATGCCATGCCCGAGGCGCCTGTCGTAGTCCGTAGAGAGCCCTCATCAGACGACACACTGTATTCGGCCCTCCTTGCTCATACACCTGCGGCTGTTGCATATAAATCTCTTCTTCTAACTCTCCGTTGAGGAAGGCCGTTTTCACATCAAGCTGGTGCAGCTCTAGGTCTTGCTGCACTACAATCGCCAGCAACGCTCTCAAAGTTGTGTGCTTGCTCACCGAGGCGTACACCTCCTCGAAATTGACCCCTTGCTTCTGTAGGAACCCCTTTGCCACCAAACGAGACTTGTACCGTTCAACGTTTCCTTGTGCGTCCTGCTTGACTTTGTAAACCCACTTCATAGGGATTGGTTTTACCCCTTCCGGCCTTTCCACCAGCTCCCAGGTGCCATTCTCTAAGAGTGAGCGCATCTCTTCGTCCATGCTTTTCTGCCAAAGCTCACTCTCCTCCCCCGAAATATCTTCCTGGTATGTTTGCGGCTCATGATGCTCCCCCAATCCCCTTGGGTTGCTCCCCTCAATTGCAAGGTTTGCCCGATACCTTGCAGGTGTCCTCCTTTCACGAGCAGGGTTTCTTCGCAGCTCTTGCTCCTCACCGTCCTCCTTGTCCTTTAGGTCAATCTGGAGAGGGAGTTTTTGGCTTGTTGCTGCTCCCCGTGTAAGGACTCCTGACGGGCCGTTGCTTTCCTCTCTCCTAGTGCCAGACTTCCTCGTAGGGATATCTCCTGCATCTGAGTAGGAGGGCTCACATGGCTAAGGTCATGAGCACCCTCCTCTTCCTTCTTCGAGCCAGAGCTCAACTCAATGGTCTCGAAGGCAGGCTTTTCATTGACGATGACGTCACGAGACACCAAGATCTGCCCATCTCTTTCCCGCATCACCCTATAAGCTTTGCAGTCTAACTCATACCCCACAAACACCCCTCTCTCACTGACTAATTGCATCTTCTTCCTATTTTCCTTGGGGATGTGCATGTATGCGCGTGCCCCAAACACACGCATGTGACTCACGTCCAGCTTCTCCCCAAAGAACTTCTCCCAGGGTGTCTTCCCGTGCACTCTTGAGGGCAGCCGGTTGCGGGTATAGTTGGCGGTCACCATGGCCTCTGCCCACATCTCTTCTCCAAGCCCCGAGTCTTCTAGCATTGCCCTCCCCTTTTCTTGCAGGTCTCTGTTCAACCGCTCTGTTGATCCGTTTTGTTCAAGTGAGTATCCATCTGTCTTTCTATGCGTGATACCTCTCTTGCTTAGAAGGGTGGTCATCTCTTCGTTGACATACTCACCCCCTCTGTCCGTTTGCACTGCTTTGACTTTCTTCCTAGTCTGCAGCTCCAGGCGCATTAGTACCCCTTCTGTGACGGCTGTAACATTGCTCTTCTTCTTCAAAGGTTGCACCATAGACAGCTTACTGTAATCGTCCAAGAAGGTTGCTAGGTATCTGCTCCCCCCCTTTGACGCCTTTGGCATAGGTCCGCACACGTCCATGTGCACCAGCTGAAGCGGCTTTATGCTTTCTTCTGACAGTGACTCCTTTGGAAAGGACTCACAAGTCTGTTTCCCCAGGATACATGGCTCGCACACCAAGGTTTTCTTTTCTCTAAACGCTTTTTCGCTCACTTGGACACCCGAGACTAACTCCTCCTCAGCCATCTTTGCCAAGTTTTCATACCCCTCGTGCCCAAGTCTTCTATGCCATAGCTCCGGACTCTTAGCTTCTCTCACAAGCAAACACAAATCTCTCCAAGACAACCCCGGCTGGCAGATTGCAAACAGGCCCCCTTTCTGCTCTGCTCGCAGCACGACCTCATTTCTCATGAACACTTAGCACACCCCCCGCTTAAAGACAAACTCCGCTCCAAGCTTAGTTGCCCTGCTCACAGAAAAGAGGTTCTTTGCAACTCCTGGGACAAACATCACTTCATGGAGAGTGTTGACCCGTTCACCAACTGGTGTTAGACACCACAGTTCCACTGCGCCAACTCTTGTCGCCTTGAGCACCCCTTTGTTGCCAAACTTGATCTCCCGCTCTCCATCCTTAAACGGCTCCAGGGTTTTGAATAGGCTCTTGTCCCCAGTCATGTGCTGGCTTGCCCCTGAGTCCAGAAACCACTGTCTAAGATCTGAATCTTCCGCCGCAGTGAAGGCAACCCCCTGGCTACTTTTAGACTTTCCCCTCTTAGGGCAGTCCCTCTTCATGTGGTCCGGGCTTCCGCAAGTGAAGCACCCCTTCTTGCTCCTTGACTTTCCGAACCCCTTTGACCCCTGAAAACCCTTGCGGCACTCCCTCTCAAAGTGCCCAAGCTCGCCAACTTGTGGCACCTCATGGATGCTTTCTTGTCCTTCCCACTGCCTCCTTTCATAGAACGTAGGCTACCGCAGTCGTTGACTCCTTCTCATCCAGGTCAAGCGAGCTTGCCTTCAACCTCTCAGTCTGCTCATGGATTTGCAACTGTGGAAGCATCTCGTCTACTGACTTGACTGCGTCTGCTGCCACTAAAACAGTTACCAACGTGTCAAACTCCTTTGACAAACCGGTAATCACACTCATAGCGAGGTCCTCTGGCTTTACCTCAGCTCCTGCAGCAAGTAACTCCCTCTCCAAGTCCTTTGCTCTGCCGACATACTTTGTCACAGGCTCTCCTGACTCTTGTTTGAGGGTCATTAGCTCCCTTTTCAGCTGCAGTTTCCGGGCCGTGGTCTTGCCCCTGAACACTTTCTCTAGCTCATCCCATGTTTGTTCGGCGTTCCTTGCAGCTACAACATGTCCCAAGTATTGTTCCATAACATTCAGTCCAATTAGAGCCTTTGCTTCTGCAGACCTATCAGCGTCTGCCTCAAGTTCTGTCACCCCTTTCCACAGCTTCTTGTGGACAAGGAGCATCTCCATCCTCTGGGACCACACCGCATAGTTTTCGCCATTTAACGGCTCTATGCTAATCTTAACGTCTGCCATCTTTCCTGAGCCAAGCTTCTTCCAACGTCAGGGTTGAGCACACTCTTGTGCTTAGACTTTGTCTTCGGTGATTATCTAGGCGAGCGCCTTCACCACAAAACCTCTACCAACCCTAGCGTCAACTTGCTCACTATGGCTGACACAATTACCACCCCTAAAGCTCCTAGCGCTGTGGGCCCATAACCTGTTGAGAATCGTAGGTTGCACAACAACAAACTTTAGGAAATATGCATAACATTACAAGTTCACAAGTCTAAGTCCCAGTGTCTATCTCTCTACTCGACTTTCTGCTTTTTATCCTTTCGATCTGGCTTACAGGACCAATGGGCACGCGACAAGGGTACGCTACTTATCGAATCTTCTAGAAGGAACTTCTGAAACTTCTACACGTGACCAGGCGGCTCCAGATGCAGACTATTCAATGTTCTAGTCATTCGGGTGTTTAAATCCTTATGATGCTAACACGTGCCTAGCTAACCTGTCATTAATCTGACGGGAGTTGATTTCAACACTCATAGACATGAAAGTATCATACAAGTCAATTTACAAGCTAGTAAATGATGAAATTGTGAATCATCAACATCTGCCATGATGGAATTCTCTAAAACTAGAAAGCAAAACAAATGTTGACTTTGATTATTGACAAGTAAAAGGTATTACATGCAAAGTTCTAAACAATGTATAACATCAAAGACTGTGAGGATCCTCAAATACACAAAATGTTTTTTGGTGGCTTGACAAGCCAACATACACTCGGCTTTAGGAGTAGATAATGCCATTATTGGTTGTGGTTTGCTACTCCAACTTTTATTGGCAGTCCTCGGAAGAAAAACATAGCCTATGGGTCAAAACACAATCAAAGGAGCCACAAAGGACATTAGAAGTCAAATTTTTAACACTCAATGAAAAAACAATTGAATGGAAATATCAATTCTGAGAATCCAAAATAATAATTTGGAATTGCAATTTCAAGTTTCAAATCAAATAAATTTTTTAATTTTACATTTTAAAACTCAAAATTGGAATATTAATTGTTAGAATCAAAAATAATAATTTAGAATTCAAATATCAAAATCTAGATCAAATAAGATTTTCGAATTTAAATAACTTTTTTAAAAATTCAAATAATTTAAAAAAAAATTGAAATAGCAAATTTCAAATTCAAATATCAAATATCAAATATCAAATTCAACTAAATCTTTAAAGAATTGAAATAGTAGTTTTCAGAATTGAAATAAATTTTAATGTTTAGACATAATTATAATTATAATTTTATACTCCAACATATATGTTTGAATAAAATTAACAATTTTAAAAATTCATATTTAAAAGTTCAAATTCAAATATAGATTTTTAAATTCAAATAAAATGTTTTAGAATTGGAATAACAATTTTTAGGTTCAAATATAACTTTTAGAATTGAAATAGGAATTTTGCAGTATTGAAATATCAGATTTCAGATTTAAATAACAATGTTCAAAGTTCAAATATAGATTTTCAGATTCAAATAATTTTTTTTGGAATTGGAATAACAATTTTTAGCCTCAAATAATGATTTTTAATAAACACTAAAATCAGAATGTAAATAAAATTTTTAATTCACATAAATATTTCTTAAATTCATAAATACATTCTTAACTGAAATATTAATTTTCAGATTTGAATAATAAATTTCAGAGTTCAAATATTAATTTTTAAATTCATTATATGAACAATATACATACATACACATAATTAATATACACACAAATATATATTTATGATATATGTAATATATCGTGAATATAATTTTAGTGTATACATAAAAATACACCCCTATGTCACCATAGAATATTTTTAGGATTTGATTAATTTGGTGACTATTGCCATTAATGGGACATATCAATATATTCATGGATGAAAATAAACCTAAAAGCCATTCAATTGATAGGATGAAGTTTCCAATAGTTGCATCATAGTTTCAAGAGTGACCAAAATAGTTGAAATTTGATCTTATAGTTGTAAATACTCCCAAACTTAGCCGCAGATAACTATAAGTCGCATGTAGTTGCAAACAAAGTGGTTACATTTTGATTGATTTCTACTAGTGACATAACCTTCATAGAATTCCAATTTTACATCCTTGTTGATGGAAAATCCATCTACAAGTCATTTTTGCCAACAATTTCAAATCATCATCACCAAGATGGCCCATCCATTGATGACATAAATTCACTCATCTATAGGGTCTGTGTTTACAACAACATGAACTAACATTTTTGCACTTGTAGTAATGTGCACATCTTTTGGTAGATTTGTAGAGATGCACACTTGGTCTATAGTGCTTGTAATAACGCGCATAGGATTTGTTACACTTGTAGTAACATGCTTAGGTTCTGCTGCATTGTACGGATGCACATTAGGTTTATAACACTTGTAGTAACATGTGCATAATCTTCTACATTCGTAATGTAGCACACACAAGGGTAGATGCACAATCAAGTGTTTCACTATTGTGACAAAAATAATGTCATTTTCTTGGGTACCCTTTATTCAAATGCATATGGTGATTAATATATCTTTAAACTAATAATTAGAACTTAGATGTAGACTAAAAATTTCATTATGAAAAGAACTATGTGGTTGTTTATTGATAAAAAACTCCATTTGTTAGTAATAATGGATTTTTGAAATTAAAAAAAATGGATTAGTCATATAATTGGACCATTACAAAATGGAAAAAATAATATTGATTCACATTTCAAATCTATTGTTGAAATTCAATATATGATGTAATACAAGATGATAAATTCATATGAGGAATTTGTTTTTGAAAACCTTAACTGTTTAATAGTTAAGGACTTTTGAATGGTTAAATTTGACCATATTTCCATAAGTCCATATGAATTGCAATTTGTGTTTGTTTTGCAAATTTTTTGTCCCCAAATCATATTTTTTGTAAGGCCTTACATGGGTCATTATTCATCAAGACTTTGTGGGTTTTCCTTTTAGGATTTCCAAATTTAAAAATGACATCAGTTACATCAAATACAATTTTTCACATAGATTTGGGAAGGTTTGTGGGTGATTGAACATGTATTATTCAAAGATTAGAATAATATTTGAAAAAGTAACAACCATGTCCATTTGAATCATATCAGAGAATCTCATATTGATTTATGAAAAATGTAATTTATGTTAATATTGAAACACTCGATCATGCATTCACCCACAAGTTTTGTTATGCTTGTGGTGATACACATTTGTTTTGTTACACTTGTGGTAACATGTGCTTGTTCCATTGCACGGTACATAGCGCACTCCAACTCATAGAACCAATTCTTTGATCCATATCTTGTGCACAACCACCCTTTTTATTGTTATTTATTTGACACATGTCATCACCAAACTTGACATTATACCTTTGAGATATTATGCTTAATTATGTAATAAACATTTTGTTTTTATCTAAACAAAATGTTAGATCATAAAAATGATGACCCACAATAATCAAATATTGTCATTTAAAACATTATGTTTCACAATTGAATGTTTTCTTCTATTTTTGTTGAAATGGAATTTAAGCCATGCAATTTCTTCAATGCACCTTATATGTTTGAAAATCCATGCTATGATATTTAGTTCCACATGTGAAATGAAATCAATAGCATATCATAATATTGTAATGTCAAAAATGTGTAAATGATCCCTTTAACTTGAATAAAATTAGTTTACAACGATATTGCCACTAATATGCAACTTATTGTCACTAAAATGCAGCGTATAAAACATTGATACAAACTAAACTATAATTTGTAGACTTGTAAATATAATCAAATTGTGCTTACAATCAAGTAAATTGAATTACAATTTTCAATACTTTTGAAAAAATCTTACCTCATATACATAATTTGATGTTGATGGATTGAAACATAATGGAAGTTCGACCCTATGACATAAAAACAACAAAAGTAAGAACCGTCAATATTCAAGAGTAAAAACAAGAACTTTCAACATCTAAAACCAAAAATAAGAACTTTCAACATCCAAATGTATGAATTAGAACCTTCAACATTCAAAAGAAATAACAAAAACCTTCAACCTCTCTAAAAGCAAAGACAAGAACCTTCAACCTCCAAGAACAAAAATAAAAGCCTTCAACATTTCTAAGAGCAAAAACAAGAACTTTCAACCTCCATGAACAAAAACAAAAACCTTCAAATCTCCAAGTTATTTAAATAAAAAATATAACTTATAACAACCTTTTAGATTTAATTATAAACTAAACAAACAAAAATCATCTTAATTATAACACATGATATGAAATTTACATCACCAAAAGACTAGGAAATACACAAAATGTTTGAATAGAAAGATTCTTTTTTAAAAATCATTTTGAATTTCTTGACAATAAACATAAGCACATGAAGGTTGTTGATGCATTGGAGTAGATATGTTGATATATTGCCATGTGTCACTTGCTTAAAGGTTTCCCGCACAAATTTCAAATTTTAAGTTTAAATATAGCTGCATATCAATTGCAACCAAGTTGAAATGTCATATATATTGGGTGGTGGAAATGTATACACGTGGCATGATCGTATCTATTATTCAAGGTTGTACATTTGTTGCAAAGTAGTTGTTGATTAATAACTAAATTTATCCTAGTTGTGATGTAGTTGTTACATGCGGTTAAAGTGCAACTTGTCAACAAAGTCAAACATGGTTGATTACAATCATATATATAGTGCGCACATCGTATTGTATAAATATACATCTCGCAACTAATTTGCAACTATAATGCAACTCCTTGATTTTCTAATGTGGCATTTTGTTTATTAATTTATTGTATTTCCATGGGACAATTGCAATGTAGTTGTATATTAGTTGTTTCAAAATCCTACTTATATGGTAATCTAGTTGCTATGGATACAATTTTTCATAATGTCATGAACTCTTCATTAAGTAGTCTTGTAGTAACAACTTTCCAAATTAGTTTGGTAGAGTCATAGGACTTTAATGACATGACTAGTAGCTAGTAATTATTAAGGAGACTCATAAGAAAGATCAATACCTTCACCTTAGGTGGCACTTTAGATCCAATGGCATCAAGTTCTTCTACCATAACATTCAACTTGTTGACATGTTGTTCCATAGTTTCATTGAAGTTCATTTGGCTATTAAAGAATATGTTCATTAAGAAAAGATGATTTGTGAACCCTCTTTGCAAGGGCTTCGCACACACCCTTGGTTGTGGTCTTAGCTTGACAAATAATCATCAACTAACTATTTGACAAACTCTGCATGATAACATTCAAAACGTGGTTCTTTACTTGGTGTATGAAGCCAAAACATTCATATTAGTTGGCTTTTGTTCATTCCCACCAATTAGATTCCAAAGGTCCCTTTCCTTGAGTAGAGTCTTATTTTTAAATCTCATAGTTCATATAATTTCTTATTTCAAACTTGTCTACATACCCATACTACGGGCCCATAATTTGTGAATCATCAACATTTGCCATGATGGAATATTCTAAAACAAGAAAACAAAATAAATGTTGACCTTCATTATTGAAAAGTAAAAGATATTACTTGCAAAATTATAAATAATGTATAACAACAAATATTAGGAAGATCTTGATTCTTACCAAATAACAATCCTAATAGATCAATTATTAAGTAAGTAGACATTAGTTGCAACTTTCTTTGAAAAGAAAACCGCCGACTAAATTACAAGGCAAGAAAATTTCAAAAAGATTCAAAATTAGACCTATAATATACTAACAACAAAAATTGTTTTACTCTCATTCAACATCATCATCATTGTTAGAATGTGAAACATTACTACAAAATGTGGGTGCAATTCATTAGTCCTCGTTCAATAAACCAATGAATTTACTACTTTCCAACTAATCCCTATTTGTTAGTGAATTCACTCAAAATTTAGTGAAATCATTTGGCATACATGGACACCTTTTGTTGTAGTGAAACAAAACAAGAAAATGAAATTTGCTTACTAAGTCTTACAAAAATTGCAACACATGTTTACCATTATTAGTGTACAATGATCCAACATGATGCACTTATTTGTGTAGAAAAAAAATAAAATAAAATAATATATATATATATATATAATTGATCAAAAGAGGTTAACACAAAAACAATAACAAGTATATATACATGAGTCATAGAAGAATTTAAAAGGAAGAGAATTAATAATTTGCCGTAAAGTAAACAAGTGTTAATGAATGAAGTCTATCTCAAGTTGGATGAACAATTTGTACCAATAACCCCCCACAACTCAAGCATAGGTAAACCTTGTTTTCTAGTACTATTGATTATAGGCAACTCTACATTTTAATTTATAATCAATAAAACTATAAGCCTTACACGTAGATAATCACAATGTTTTTGGAACCTTTACTTGCCTAAAGGTTTTGTCATGATATTAGCAATTTGGTCATTGGTAGGAATGTTGAATAAGTCAACTTTTCTTGGGAGAACATGTTCACGAATGTAATGATACCAGATTTCAACATGTTTGGATTTTGCATCGCAAACATGGTTTCTAACCCTTTTTAATGTACTTTGATTATTGCAAAATAATGGGATAGGGTGTATTCACATTATTAGGACCCACTTCAAGTGTAACAATTGTTCAATTTTACACTTTTAAAAGTGCTAAATGAAGTCAATATTTAAAATGTTTGGTAAACATATACAATAATTTTTAAAATATATTATGGAAATACTTGAGAAAGTTTGAAACAAGTCTATTGAGCATTGAATACCAAAAACATTTTTTTAGTGGTGTAACAAGTGTTTTTAACATTGAGAAACTCATAAATGGTTCCATAATGGACTTAGAATGACATTTTTTGGGACATTTTAAAAATCAAACCTTATTATGATAGTATAATATAACATTTTTTTGAATCAAAAGGACTTTTTAAAGATTTTCTTAAACTTACAATGGACTATCCTAAAGACATTCCAAGAATATTTTGGAATAAGTAGTCATTAAACAAAGCACCAGGGAGGTAGGTGTGGGTCTTAATAATGTGACTACACTTGATATTGTCCAACTGTTTATTTCAATTCTTTTAAGCAAAAAGCAAAGCTAGATTAATTCTTTCACACCTTTAACAATTGCTTTAGTTTCTACATGAATGGAAGACAAAGAGACCATCTTTTGTTTTATTGATGCCTATGCAATGGGACCACTTATAGATTTAAACACATAACCTATTATTGATTTGCAGTCATCTTGATCATTTCCCCAATTTGCATCAGTGTAACCCATGATAGTTGTCTTTCATGTTGCCCACAAGTAATCCCAAAATTAATAATTCCCTTGAGATACCATAGAACGTAT
This sequence comes from Sphagnum tenellum, assembly GCA_963921925.1. Taxonomy (NCBI): domain Eukaryota; kingdom Viridiplantae; phylum Streptophyta; class Sphagnopsida; order Sphagnales; family Sphagnaceae; genus Sphagnum; species Sphagnum tenellum. The sequence goes on from OY998145.1 coordinate 20,826,125, forward strand.
TTAGCAACCCACCAATGTGGTTCCCTCGGATCATGCATGTACATATTAAGAACTCCTATAATGAACAAGAGATATGGTTGACTATTGAATAGGTAAATGAGTTTTCCTACAAGTCTAAAATAAATAGAAACATCAAACAATTTAGCATTTAGCTCATGTCCTAGGTTCAAACCTTCTAGAAGAAAAATTAAAATAGGATTAACATCATTCATCCTAAATTCTTTTAATATGGATAGAATGTATGCACATTGAGTGAACATCAATCTATTTTTTGACATAATAAACTCAATTCCCAAGTAGAAACATAGAAAACCAAGATCAGACATTTCAAATCTATTAAGGAGTTGATGTTTTAATCAAGTCAATTTTGCCTTGTTGCTCCAAGTTAGAAGATCATGAACATACATGACTAGTAGCAACAACCCATCATCATCTTGTACGTGATAAAAGTTGTAATCCACTTCTATTCAAGAGAGTCCCAATTCATGCAAATAATCTTCTCAAACCAAGCCCTTGGAGCTTGTTTGAGCCTGCACAAGGATTTCAACAATTGACAAATTCTATTTTGTGAAATTGGGTAGTTGAATCCTTTGGGGATGAACATGTAAACTACTTAAGTTCTTTTAAATCGCCATTCAAAAACATAGTTTTGACATCCAAATGTAGAATGTCCTAATTCTTACTTTTTGCCATGGATACCACAATGTGAATGCTATTCCATTTCACAACCAGAGCAAAAACTTCATTGTAGTCAATTCTGGCTCTTTGTTGAAATCCACATGCCACTATGCAAACTTTAATCTTGGTGGGCTTATTGTTAGAGCCAACTTTATTCTTGTACACCCATTTTGCACATATTGGATGAACCTTCAAGAGCATCACAAATTTCCCATGTATTGTTCTTTAGGATTGAGTTTCACTCCTATTACATTGCTTTTCACCACCTTGGATGAGAGTTAGTTTTGGTGATCATAAAAGGTTTAGTGGATTCTTCTATGAAACTAAAAAAAAAATCAACTTTGATGAAATCATCCGAGGAGCTCAATGGTTATTCAGTAATCTATTCATCACAATTTTCTTCAATTGCATAGATGATGTTGTCATGTAGATGATAAGAGATTTAGTGAGTGCAGGTTAGTAAGATGCATCAAGAAGGTTTAGGAGGTCATATGTCATTAATTGGGGCTATCAGAAAGTTGGATGGTGTAATAGATTGATTGTTTGTATGTGGTGCAGTGAAATCGATGGGAATCAATTATGTAATAGCATAATCAAAGGGAGCCACTTGTGTGTCAATAGAATTAGTGGGAGCCACTTGTGCATATAACGAAGAAACATAGTAATTGATGATAGGTTGCTTGAATCTTTGACAAGGGAAGGCAAATGTGCAATTGTTGAAATAATGTTGTCACATGCCACAAATGGTGCTAGAACACTAGTTGCTTTAAGAATTTTGCTAGTTAAGTGTTGTTGTGATGAGTTGAAAATAGCTAATGAATATCAATCCTTGTGTAGGATAGTCGATTCATCAGATTTGACATTTTGCATGATTATGATTTTATTTTTTAGGGACCTAAGAATGGTATCTTTTTATTTTTTTGTCATACCTTAATAGTTGTCCAATTTTAAATTTGGGTTGTAGCTAATTTTGCTTATCTTTAACTATGAAAATGAACACTTGATTACTAAACACTCTAACATGATCAAATCTTGGTATAATTTTAAATAGTCTTTGGAAGAGAGTCACATGAAGATTTGTTCTTAGTGGAGAACGATTGATTAGGAAGGCAACAAATGTTGATTGCTTTTGTCCAAATAAAATGTGACATTCCAACTTCAAGCCACATGCCTCAAACTTGATCCAATAACTTGTGATTTGTCCTTTCAGCCACACCATTCTGTTGTGGTGTGTTTTCATTTGTTAATTGACATTGGATTCAAGAAATTTAAATTAATTATTGAAATTGTCCAAAAAAAATTTCTCTTTCGTGATCACTTCACACAACTTCAATCTTTATGCCTAGATGTAATTCTACCATCAACTTGAATGTCTTAAAACATTCAAATATTTCATATTTCTCTCATTAAAATTTCACCCAAATGTAACAACTAAAGTCATCCATGATGACCATGAAATATTTGGAACCACTCAAAGACTAAAGTAGGAAGTAATTCACAAAGATCTATGTGCAAGAATTGTAATGGCTATCACATTTGATTTTGACTTGCAATTGAGAATCCTAGTTTCATTTTTTTTCCAAATTGACATGACTTGCAAACCTCTTCATGCATTGGAATGTATGGATTTCTAATAGCCATGTGATCTATAGTAAACTTGTGTAGACTTTGATGGTTGAGATGGCCCAATTTGTGATGCCACATATGTGCCAATTCCATTGACAAGGTCAATACATTTGCATGGACTTTTACATTTTGAAAAATTAATAAGTAAAATCCATTTTTAGGATTTTTAATCCCTTGCCATGATGTTTATTAATTAGCAAACATTTTTATCATCACAGCAAGCTATACAATCTTTTTCAGTCATGGACCCTATGGAAAGTAAAAAACTTTATAGACTAAGGACACAAAATCTGGACATTTTTTTTTCTCTTGATGGTAAAGAGAAGTTTACAATTCCATTATTTATGATAACATGATTTTGCCCTTTAGTTATTTTTACATTACAATTACATATTTTTATGTTATCAAAATGTGTTTTTGTCCCACTCACATGTTTGGTGGCTCCAGAATTGAAATACCAACCAGATGTGATGGATGCGAACATTAGACACCATCTTCCAATAAATGGAATTTATCCATAACGTTCATTCATAACTTTTAATTAAGTCTTAATTTATTTTTAATTAAGTTCTAGTGATTTTTCATTAAGTCCTAATTAAGTTTAAGTTAAGTCAAAATTAATTCTTGGTTAAGTTCGTTTTAACTTGTAATTAAATCCCATCTAAGTCCTAGGTAACTCGTAGTTAATTATTAGTTAACTTGTAGTTAATTTTTAGTTAACTTTTAATTAATTTTTCATTAAGTTTTAGTTAAGTCATAGTTAAGTCTAGCTAACTCTTAGTTGATTCCTAGATAAGTCTAATTTAACTTTTAGTTAAGTTTGAATTAACTCATAGTTGATTCCCAATTAGGAAGGTTTTTTAAGAAATTTCTTTACTTTATGCACACATAGAAGATTCGTTAGAAGCTTCCTTGAGCTAGGTCCCTAAAGGGGTATAAATAGGAATAGGACCCCTCATTTCCTGTAGTCTGTTCAACATTAGTTTTAAGCATGATCTTGCACCATAGCCTTGTCATGTTCTTTTCATATTCATGTTTGCATACGTTATCATAATAAAGATTCATTTTCACATTTTTCTTACACATCTCATGTTCTTATTTTTAGTTCTTGTGTTTTTGTTTTGGAATCACATCATCTTGTTTTGTTCTTTATTTAAAAGTTAGACTTAGACCTTTTTTTTAGCCTTTGTTCTTGTGGTTCTTCATGTCCTTAACACCATAATCTTTTCCTTTGACATCAAGTGTTGCAATCAAGCTTAAAAAACAACTTCATTGAGGTTGTCATTGAGAAAGCAACATCTAGTAGTCCCTTCACGAGTCCGTGAACTTTCAGCTTCAACACCATTTGCTAAAATCTTTTGTTTAGACAATACTTTTTCATGCCTTTCAGCCTCTAACTTTCTAATGTCAACTAGACATTATAAATAGATATGACACACTCCCAAGCCCCTTATTAGACTCAAAGATGAGTCTAATGTAAAAAACAACGAAAAGGTGAAGGGCTCGGGGCACGCTCCCTGGTTCTCAGCACTTTAAAGGGGTAGAAGGGTGTGCTGGAGTTCCGGGATGGGACTAGGAAGAGTGACAAGTAATCTATTTAATCACTTGGTTTTGTATCTAACCAACCACAAGTTGGTTAGTACTATGTTGTAACACCTTTGGTGCTAAGACAAGACACAGGCGATTTTGGACTCATAAGATTCATCACGGCCCAAACTGGGGGAAGCCACCACCTTCCCCCATATAGTATTCTTTGCACCTCTTCGCGAGGCCCGCATCCAAATGGCCTTTTTGTCCTGTGACTCCCAAAGGGTAGTTTCGAAACTATTAAGGTTGAACTCTTGCAACTTTGCGGGACGATAACTTCTTGCTCAAACCTCCAATCGGGATGAGGTCCGAAGTAAAGTTATAGCTTTCGTTGAGAGCTTTCCAATTGTGTATTGCACTCCATCTGCACACACGGAAGTCGGGTCGATTTTTGATTTTTTGTGGTCGAGAGTCAAACTACCAGTTTGACTCCCAGCCTTTCTTTTTGCCATAACTTGTGTTGCAGATGTCCAAACAAGTCATGCGAGCCCATTTTAGACATCAAAACTTCATAGCTTTCTAATGATATAAACAACTTATCAATGCAAAGTGTTTTGATTTCTGCAATCGTTTTCTGAAGGTTCGAGAGTCCACCGAGACTCCAACTCTTAAAAGGAAAGTTCACTTGGGAGTGTGAGTCTTCATTCTCACACTCTTTTTGACCCGCGCCCTTGAGACCCTTTTGCCTTGGTCGCAAGCTCAAGGCTAGGTTTGCGACAAAAGACCTTTTTAGCAACCTTGACAACCATAATAGTTTCATGGTCCCAAACTTTGTTGAATGTTATTGTTGCCACCATTGAAAGTGGGACGTACAATGTTGACACCAAGAAACAGTTTAGTTGGCATCGTGTTGATGCCAAGAAATGGTCTTAGTGTCGATCTTTAGTTTAGTGGTGTATTGTAACAAAAATAAAAGAGCTTCTAGTTAAGCTCGGACTCCCTTTCTAATATTTAATCTACTCTCTTCAAGCAAAAAGGTAGTTTATAGGTGTTAGAAGCTAAGAAGTTTAGTTTTGTTGTGTAATGTTGCATGAAAAAATCATAGTTGTTAGGTACTACCTTCATCATGATTTGAACCAAGTTTGCATCTAGAACCTTGACTCCTAATGCCAATAGTTGTGCGAAAATGCTTTTGAATCAAAGAAATATTGCTCAAAGGTGCTCTCCTCGATCATCGTGATTAAACCAAATTGGTTTCTTAAATGAAACTTGCGATTGTCATTGGAGATCTCAAAGTTAGTCTTGAGAAAATTCCACAACTCTTGGGATCATCAAAGTCTATAAGCTATCCGAAAAGTCCTCACTTGATTGACTATGTCATGATGTACAACAAAGATTCTTTCCTTTCATCCAATATAAAGGGTGCAGCTCCTTTTCCTTTGTTGGGGTCTACCTCTAGAATGAACCATAATCCCTCCTTGTTGGCTCTCCTTGTTGGCTGCCCGTGTAATCATGTACTTTCACAAGTGATAATTTGATGAGCTTTCTAGCTTAGCGTGGTAGGGACTAAAGCTAAACTATCCTTTGACATTGTTGCTTTAAGTTCTATTATTGCAAATTAGTTTGCCTACTAAATAAAATAAACCATAAAAATAAAATGAAGAATGTAAGATTAAACAAAAAAAATGGTGTCATGTAAGAAAGAAAAGAACAATAAATAATAAATAATAAATTGTAGGAGATCACACATAAGAATGCATTGCTCTAATACCATGTCGAAAATGTATATATTAAAAACTGATCAGAAGAGGTCAACACAAAAACAAGTGCAAGTATATATCCACGAGTCACAGAAGAATTAGAAGGAAGAGAACTAATAATTTATCATAAAGCAGACAAGTGTCTATCTTGAGTTTGACGAACAATTTGTATCAAAACTCTGCAAGGCTTGATGGATCACAAAGTTGCTTGCTTCCTTAAGGGAAACGCTAAATACCCCCTAACAAGCTCTGTCCAGCGCTGGTTTTAGGCATGACAGTGCAAACTTGCGAAGAGCTGCGTTGTTTTGCCGTAGGGTTTTAAAATTTTTGCCCTTTTTACCCACTTTGTGTTTGCAATAATTCGCCCACCTCAGTGCCTGATGGTATATATGTGAGTGGTTAATGTTACGTTTCCTACAGTTGAGGTTCAGGATTCAATCCTTGTGCCCCTGATGCAAGACATTTGCGCAGAACATTGACAACAATGAACATGCACAAAATTTTCTTCATTTTTTTGAAGAACTTAAGACCATTGAAAACTGGGTTGCATGGTTTCTTGCTGAACTGCGCAAGGCCGAAAAAGGTGTGCAAAAAGACAAGTAAAACTAGCTCCGGACAAGACAGCTCGTTTGGGGGTATTTAAAATCTCGCCTTGCTTGCTGGCTTGCTATCACAAGTTGAGAATAGCTCTTTGAAGTTTGTTGTTGCCTATGGTGCGACGTTGTTGCTTCTGTTGACTGTGCTGCTACTGCTGGTAATACTACTGCTGGTGCATCGCTAGCCACTTTCTTTTGCAACAAAAACAACACTGAAAATTGCAACACAGATAATTACAAACAACAATAACACCACAGAAAATATACAAACACACGCAGGAACAACAACAACAACAAGCGATCCAAACAACAGCAGCGGGACAACAGAAGCAACGAGAAAAAACCACGACGGAAGAAGAGAAACGCATGCACAGCGAGAAACCCATGCCGGACAGAACGATGGTGATCACCAGATGTGGAGTGTCGGATGCGATTGGGATTGCATTGAGGCTGTCAGATCCTGCGGCGGCATTGATGTGATGACGAAACTTGAAACGAAGCGCATCTGCAGCAACAAACCCCAACAGAGATCTCACAGAACGAAGGTGATCACTAGATCTGGACCCTTGGATGCGCTTGATATCAATATTATAATATTTTGGTTGGTAAAATAATAGGGAACATATACTGGTTCTACTTGACGTCTCACCCAAGTGAGGTCCGACCCAAGTGACGTCCCGTGAACTTAATTGATGAGAAAGAGAAAGCTCCGGGCAGGTGATGGGACGTCAGTACAGGACTTCAGATTAGGGTTAGGGTTTACTGGAGTGCTCTTCATGCTCTCCTTTGTCTTTCGGTGTTTTGATGGTTTGTTGTGTTGTCGATTTTGCAATCGACGGATTCGAGATCGCATCCGGCTTTGCTTGCAGTGAAGAGACAACAAGAGGAGAAAAGACGAGAGGAGACAAGACGAGAGGAGAATTGTCGAGAACTATGTTGGACCTTGGTGTATTGGAGCCTTGCTCCTTTCAATCCTCCTTGGCTGCGTGTGCTGATCCGCAGGTATTGGGAGCAGCACCTCCTACGTTCAAGCTCCCAGCGGTGGCTGATTTGGATGGATTCCAAAAGGCAGCGGTGCAGATGGTGAAGCCGGCTAAAGGAACTACGACACTGGCGTTTGTTTTCAAACATGGTGTGATTGTTGCGGCCGATTCGCGTGCCAGTATGGGGAATTACATCTCTTCGCAGACCGTGAAGAAGATACTGGAAATCAATCGGTACTTGCTGGGAACTATGGCTGGAGGTGCTGCTGATTGTCAATTCTGGCAACGGAATCTCGGCACCCGCTGCAGGCTACACGAGCTTGCAAACAAGAGACGGATTTCTGTAGCCGGGGCGTCAAAGCTGTTGGCCAATACTTTGTACTCTTATAGAGGAATGGGGCTTTCCATGGGCACCATGATTGCTGGGTGGGATGAAAGCGGTCCGGGCCTCTACTATGTGGACAGTGAGGGCGGCAGAGTGGAAGGTAAGCGCTTCTCTGTTGGATCCGGTTCCACATATGCCTATGGGGTTCTTGACACTGGGTTCCGGTTTGATATGACGGTGGATGAGGCCGTGGAGCTTGCTCGCCGTGCAATTTACCATGCCACTTTCCGTGATGGAGCCAGTGGTGGTGTAGCTAGCGTCTATTATGTAGGACCACAAGGGTTCAAGAAGATGTCAGGGGATGATGTCGGTGAGCTTCACTACAAGTACTATCCAGTACCAGACGCAACCGTGGAAGCAGAGATGGAGGATGTCACTACCTCATGAAGTAGATTTGAAAGCAAAGCAAGAATCTGCATTGCTTCTATTCCAACCTAGTCATGTTTTCAAAATTAGAAAACCCCTTGGATGCACATATGCAGCCTGCATTCATTCTGTTCCATTCTGTCTCTCTCACAATTCAAAGGCATCCTTCAGATGGCTTGATGTGGAGTTACAAAGGGAAAGATGTGGTGACCACCTCAGTTGGAACCATAAGCACAAGTGTGAGCTTTATTGTCCAGCCATTTTTTGTGCATTGAATGCTTTTTGCAGCAAAAATCACAGCTAGGTTGAGCATGGAGTATGATTTAAACTCTTGATCAGAACAGGCTTCCAGGAAGTATAGCTGTTTTGAAATGGTGGCATAATCCTTCCTCTCATAGCATCCTTAGGGTTCAGTATACTACTTTAAGTTTGTTATGTAATTCCTTGGTAAGATTGGTACTCTGAAAAGAATTTCGTTCCACTCATATTATGCAACATCTATTTTCGGTTTGCTTTGATTTGGGAAGGTTGCCATAGGGTTGAAGGTTGTGCTTTCCATGTTGGAGATGGTCTTAGATATGTGGATATGATGATTGGCACATGAGGGCCATATTCCTTTGCAAAGTTCCATTATGTTAAAGCAAATGTTTGTCTCTTACAGTGTTGGAACCAGATGTCATTGGTGAACACATCTGGAATATGGGCTGAATGCAAGATGATGTTGGAACAAAAGGGTCTTGTTTTGACTTGGTCTCCACTGTTCCAGGATTTTTCTCTTGAAAGCTCTTCACATTTTTGGACACCTTTCTTCCATAGTCAGGTTGTGATCATCTCTTTGATTAACCAGGAGGTCAATATCTGATATGTTGCAGGATTAATTCTCTTTGGTAGTCAATGTGTTCGAGTAAACACAGTGGGTGCAGGTTTGTTTGGCAGATGCTTCATTTGTATGCCTTGTCATGAACTGCCCTCCTTAGCATTCAGTGTTCAATTTTCAGTTCATTATGAATTTCCAAGGTGAGATCAATGCACTGACAAGAAGATTTGTTACATCTAGATTTTGCAATGTTTACATTCGGTTTGCTTCAACCCATGACTTCAAGTTTATGCTTTCTGCATTCATCTAGCTGGCTATCAGGTCTCTGGGGATATGGGTTATGTCCCATGACAGTTTAATTATTTCAAAGGCAAATTGTTCCCTTGCAATGTTGGACCTGCATGCAAAACAGCAGGAGTTTGCTGGAAGGTTCAAATGATAAGAGAAAAAAATGATTTGTCTCTTGTAAGCTTGGTCTATCCTCTTATGAGCTGCACATATGGACAGATTTCTTCCCTCTTACATATGTGATCTGTTTTGATGGTATGGTGTGTGTTATGTGATAATTTTGACGCTCTTGAGATTCATTTGACATTGCAAATGGTATGGAGGATTCCATCTACCATCACACACTAGTTTTATAAATGTACATCAAACAAACCATCTACATTTTTCATTGCAACATAGTCAACAGGTTTACATGCTATGATGCACATCAGCTTCTACCAGGTCAGACATCAGGAGAATTCTGATGCAGCAGGAATTTCTTGATGCAGCAGGAATTTCTTGTTTCAGCAGGTGTGCACTTTTACTCATCATTAACAAGTAAGACTTTTCCTCCATGTGCATCTTCCTGCCATTACGAACATAACTGATATTAGTTGGAAATTGTGCAAAGTGTATTTTTCACTGCACACAAGGACTGTGAGGAATGTATGTTGAGGTTGTTGAGATATATTGGTTCTCTGTGTACCTGACTTTTGGCAATTGCCTCGTTGAATTTGCTCAATGGAAACTTCTCCCCACTGAATGGATGAATGATCTTTTTTTCAAAGAGACCCATGATGATTTGCGCAACTTCTTGCTTTTCAGTTGGAGACAGTTTTTGCATCCATACAGCGAGACTATGACCTTGTAGTCGAACATTCCGGCGCACAAAGTCCATGCACTCCATTTTCAACACCATACTCTCCAAGAAGCCGTAAAGCAGAACCTCCCCTGAAGTCCTCACAGATGATGCCACAAGCTGTGACCATTACATACAACAAAGCAGTCCTCTTCTCAGCACACAATTCTGACAAACTTTGTCTCTTTGCTGCACTGTGAATTGGTTTTCTGAACTTGTGCACATCCCAGAAAATCTGACAGCAGATGAAGTTGGAGGATGAGGAGACCAGTCCTCTTTTCAGCACACAATTCTGACAAACTATCTCTCTCTTTGCTCCACCATGAATTGGTTCTCTAAACTTGGGTACATCCCAGAAAATCTCACAGCAGATGAAGTTGGAGGATGAGGAGCAAAACAGAGGACAAGTAGAAACCTGAGTCATATCACCACACACACAATCTATGCCAGCATAAGCCAGTTTGCCTCCTGTCAACTGCTTCACACGGTCCACCACATCCTCCTTGGTGTAATTGATCACTTCATCTGCTCCAATGGCTTTCAGTTCTTCAATTTGTGAATCCCGTCGCACCAAGTTGACTGTCTGAGACTCCCCATTACCCCCACCTTCCTATTATCAGTATATATATTGAAAAACACTTTGGGAAATCTGATCACAAGATGGATAGAAGAAATAAAAGGATCTGAATCACATGGGGGTTGAAAACCTAGTTTTAAGTAATAACATGAACTATGTACCTACCTTAATGCCTTTGTGCTTTGCAAGCTGAATGAACATGCGGCCCGATACTGAGGCTGCAGCTGATTGAATCACATATTCACCCTTTGGGACTTGTAGAATTTGTATCATTGAATACACTGCCACCGACCAACAAACATTTCACTTGTCAGAGTCCATGATGAATGATATCATAGTGCAATATTCTTCACATTATGTAATGATTTTCATGTGTTCTTTTCTGCTGCTATTTGAAGTCCCCTTACAAAGCACAATGGACAAGTCTTGAGTGAACCTCATCTGAGTTGGGTTGTATGACTATTAATTAAATCCAGAAAAACCATTATGTAATGGAGTGTGTAGGGTACAGGCCATTGTGCCCATTTGGAAATTCAGGCTCACCCTACTAGGCATGTCGTAAGCACCTCACCAGGCACAATGGCATGTACCTGGCATGCTCCATGAAATGCAATATCTCACAAGTATGTTTCAACCGCAAATCCAGAAATAGTCCTGAACAAGCTGAGCAACTATGTGGAAAGTCAAGACAAGACATTTGTTAACTACTTGAAATGGATGTGAGGAGAGTTGCCTGATCATGGTGTTTGGTTGCTGCAAAAGCCTATGACCACTCAGAAAAAACCTACATCTTTTGTTGGATACAAATCACTGATTGGGGCAGTTATAAGATCAAGACCTTCTCAGCTGAAAATTGAACTTCAAAGAGATTACATTAACATGATATCACAACATCAAATAGTTTTGAGAACAATCCGAAGAGAGAGATCATGATGTTTGATTGAACTGCAAAACCTTCATCCACTCAGGAAAAAACCAAATTTATGTTGTTCAATGGATACAAAAGCTCAGATTGAGCATTTATAAGATCAAAACCTTCTCAGCCAAAAAAATTGAACTTCAAAGGAGATTACTCTAACATCATATCACATGATCAATTCTTTTCCAAGATGATCCAAGATCAATTTTTTTGGAGTATTAATTGAGAGGGAGAGAAAAATACATACACACACACACACACCTGTCCAGGGATTTGCGAAAAACTGTGAAGCAGATTCATCAGAGACTGAGTCAGGTATGAGGATGACTCCAAGTGCTGTCGCAACAACATACTCCTGCCAAGAGCCTTGATCTGCCCCAGCTGTCCTTGACATCGATGGATAAACCCTCTGCCCCACCTTAACATTTGTCACATTCTCCCCAACCTGCAGCATGTTCAGATTCATGATATCAGGTTGTGCCGAGCTTCCACAAAAGTCAAGTGTCGGGTGGGTTTAGGAGTCTAGGGTTTTGAGTGCAACTGTGGGTGTGAGATCCAGTAGACTCCTGGGCAGCTGTGAAAGGTATGTATGATATTTTGCAGAGAAAAGGTTTCTGAGCCACACTCTAAGTATACAATTATGAACTTGGGTAGCAACAATTATTGTGTCGGGATCATCACATTCAGGGATCAGGATCTGTGTACATGATACGCGCCTCACAGATTTTCCCCACGCCTTCGACTCCAATAGTGATGGGGAACTTCTTGGGTACGAAGTGAGGGAAATGACCCTGGATCGCGCCTACGTCTGACGGGTGGACGGGTCTGCACAACATGTGGATGAGCACCTCATCCTTCCCTGGCACTGGGGTCACTTTTTCCACCAAGCTACATGCTTTCAGTGGGTCGTCATTGAAGCCGTGCAGCAACTGAACTGCCTTATGTGTAGAAGACTTTCTACTTGAAGCCATGATCTAGACGGAGGAAAATGAAATCCCGGTTTGGAAGCAATGACTCTTATCAACCAAGTGAAAAATTTGTGAGCTGCATGCATTGCGAAGATCGTATGCTCCCAACTATAAATAAGATCCAGGAATTAGTGAAGCGGACAACGTAGGGCGCTCTAGGGTTTAGGGGCCCCTTCCTTCAGCGGAAATTTCTTCATAACTTCATCACGATCCCCTTCCTTCAACGGAAATATGTTCACAAACTTCACCACGCTTCCTCCTTCAGGAATTTGTAGACGAAAGGCACAAAATATCCGCACTCTTGGACTTGGCTTGGCACCCACGGGCATACACCTATGCAAATGGATGAACTACGTTTCTTCTTCATCACGCTTCCTTCTTCAGAAATTTTTGCACCAAAGGCACAAAATATCGGCACTCTTGGACTTGGCGCCCGCGCCCACGGGCATACACCTATGTTCATGGATGAACTATGTTTGTCAGGCATTACATCCACAAAGAAAGGGGTTCATCTATTCATTTTCATCCTCATTTCATGAGAAAGCGTGCATTACATTCGCAAAGAAACGAGTTCATCTTTTCATTTTCATCCTCATTTCATGAGAAAGCGTGCATTACATCTGCAAAGAAACAGGTTCATCTTTTCCTTTTCATCCTCATTTCATGACAAAACACGCATTACATGCACAAAGAAACAATACATTTTTCATTTTCATCCTCATTTCATGAGAAAGCGTGCATTACATCCGCAAAGAAAGGGGTTCATCTTTTCATTTTCATCCTCATTTCATGAGAAAGCGTGCATTACATTCACAAAGAAACAAGTACATCTTTTCATCTTCATTTCTTGAGAAAGTGTGCATTATGTGCAAAAAAACAAAGGATTTATCTTTTCATTTTCACCTTCATTTCAAGAAAAAATGCATTACATGGGGGAGAATGCTTTCCATGGGGAATTGTGTATCCTATTTGAGGCATTTTCAATTTTCATTATTAAGTTAAAGTTAATACATTTAATTTTAATATTCCTTTTGGTTTGTTGTTGTGGAAATTCATGATTGTATGTATTTTCATGAATGTACTTGAAACATAACTATTTTTTATCATGTTGTGGGTTCTTGATTTTAGGAAGATCATAGTTTTAACTTTTGCTTAGAAGCAAGCTTCGATTTGGTGTTGAGATTGGTTTTTTGGATTTCTAAAACTTGTGGTTTCAATTAGAGTGGATCAAGTTCAATTTGGGTTCAATTCCATTTTCATCACACACAACTATACATGATTGATTTGCGTGTAGTATTAGGACACCTTTCCATTAGGCTGATATGATCATAAATTTTGTGATTTCTAGAGTTTTGAACATGGTTAATTACCTATTTGACTCATTGCATTCTTTGATGGAACAAAGTTAGTTCCATATTACATTGAAAATGAGAAAGGTGTTTCAAAGGCAAAAAAATTTAAGGTAGAAAGACTGATGATTTAGGTGAATGAATAATTGTGAAAACAATTAAAGGTTTTCAAGCTTCAATCTCCTAGTATTATATATCATGCAACTTGGGCAAGTAAATTACCAATTATTCTAGGTAAGCTAGCTTTGGAAAGCCCATTGATAATAATGCATTTTAGCATAATGGGTGGTTGTGAGCCAATGTTTTTTCTTTGGGAAAAATTTCACCAATCGGCAATAGAAAAAAAACCCAATGTGACCTCTACAAAAAAATAAATTCAAAAAAATTGCCATATTTTGTAGAAAAAAAAGTTTTTTTTTTTTTTGCTAGACTTAAACAATGAATCTATGTAGTTCGCCTAAATTTATGTAGGATTTAGAATAAACTTTAATGTTCACCTAGGATACTTGCCATTCAATGCAAATTAAAGTTGGGGATCCTTGTTAATGGATGTGTCTAAAGAATTTGAAAGCATGTTCCATTACATTAACATTTATGGTCAATATGATTATGATGTTTCAATTATAATATTCTACCTTAGAAGATTATGAACAAGATGAAAATCATTAAACATTATTCATCTTATTATTATTTTAACATAAAAAAGGCATAATCATTCACCATAGACATCAACAAATATTTAATACATTATGGAATGGGCATGTTGGTTGCTTTCCTATGAGGAATGTGATGAGCCTTTATCACACCAATATGCATTGAAGTTTATTTATGTTTCACTAGATTTGAATGGACTTCACCATGACAAAAGTGGTCAACCCCTTAATGAATGAAAACCAATTGCTATGGATAACTGAATTTGTTAATCAAATTCACTAATAGTTAATTCATTAGACTAACCACATAGGAAATTTGAGACATGGTTTCAACTCCACGCAATCTTGCAATGACACATAGAGTACACACATTTAAAACACATCAAGTTGCATTATAATGCATGCAATGTTTACTTTAAGCCAAACTACAAACTTATGAAAGGACAAAAAATGTCAAAACAAAATATAATTCATTGTATTTCTCATAGTTTTTGTGATGCATCATCCACAATGAAACGATATGATTTTTACATGGACATGTTTGATACAAGCTTTGCACACAAAGGAGTCAACCACTCCACCAAATCTTCATAATTTTGTTGACTTGTGATGATCCAAACAACTAGCAACCCAATGTGATGGAGATTAAAAGTCATCAACATGAACAAATGGTATTTCATGTGTTAACTAGTGCCAAATGTGGCATCCATAGGAATAACCCATTGTGACCAAATTGGAGCATGGCCTATACTTGCACAAATGTTTAAATCCCTATTGTGAAAAGGATTTGGATTCCATTAATTTCTTCAACATCTTGAAAATAAAATATTTCATCAAGGTGACTATTCACCCACAATTGGATAGAGAGCACAAGGTTTTTGTATAATACCCCAACTTCTTTTTTTGTGTTTTTAATCCAAATAGGTAAAGTCCTATTGTATGGTGAAATCATCATTAGTCATGCATCCCTTCGCATTGACTTCTACCCACCAAATTGCCTTGTGTTGGTCATAAATTCATAATGTATTATGAACTCAATTGAACCCATATGTAATCCTTTAAAATTTGTGACATACATGAAACATATATAAACATTTGAATGGTGGATTTTGGGTCATGCACCATGGGCAAGATCCCCATTTTCTCGGTTGTGTGTTCACTATGATACACAATTATCTTGGTAATTTTAGGCCAATTCTTTTACCACTTGCTTGAAAAATGAAGCAAAGAACCACACTTTATAAATCTTACATGGTTTGGCTTTCCATGCATTGGGCTTTTCACCCATGCCCACAAGAATACCTACAAAACACACATCAAATTACATTAAATGACATAAGTTGGAATGACATACCATGCAATAGTGTTAAATTATTAGGATGAGATCAAATTGTATTATACCAAATATGTTCAAGGTGATTTTGATTGATGTTTGTTTGACATCTATTTGTGGGGCAAGTTGTTATGGTTGTTCCATTCAACCGGGGTTTGCATGTCCCTTTGCTCACCTTCCAAAAGCTTTGACACACAATCATAGGGGATATATGTCAATGGCCACCTTGTTTTGGCCTCCATGTTTAAACCCACTTTTCCACACTAAGTCTACATGGGAGAAATGTGATCTTGCTAGGTTTTGGATTTAATTGATTGGAACAATTAAGTTCACTCCATGTTTTGAATCACCAAAAAAAGGTCCTACAAGAGTATATGCACTTTATTTTCATGTGAATATTCCCAAGTCCTAGTACATTAAACCATACCAAAATTCCAAAGCAATTTGGGCAATGATTTAATACTCTCGTCATTGGACTTCAACATTCTTCGAACAAAAACATTCTTCACATAGTCCATTGTGCCAAGTTTGGTGTAGTTGAAGAGAAACTTGGGGTTGTTAGCCTTATTGCAGAGATAAGTACCCCACATAGTGATTTTTGGGTGGAGCTCCCAAATTCCAAAGTCAGCCTTTTGATAGTCTTTTATCTTTCTTAGGCAAGTCCCAATTCCCTTCTTTAAAAGGATGTGCATGTAGTCAATCCATAATTTTTTCCTATTCACATGAATGACAAGTTATTTCTAATCAATGGCTTTTGAATTGCGTCTCCAAAAGATGGGGTTTTGATAGACATTGTGCAACTCCCCATGTTCACTTGGGTAAGAAGCAAAGGTATCTATTGGGTGATTGTTTGATACACATTGTGCTAAAAGTTCTTCCAATGTTGATGCCAAAAAAATTGGATTAATTTATTACTATTTGGGGCCATGGACAATGTTCCAAAAACTATGGCATAATTACACCTAGGTCTTTTATTATATAAAGAATTTGAAACACACTGTGTATTATGCTTGTTGTGATTTACCTTATGGGAAGGAATATCAATTGCTATTCATTGATGATGAACCCAATAAGGTGTTTCAAAATCCAAAAGAAATGGTATTTTCCCCAAGTCCTTTAGGTGATAACTATTGTCAAAAAATAAAGTGGAATTTTTTTAAAAACTTCACAAGTAAACAACAAGGTAACAAATATGGTCAAAATATTTTGCTTGCACCTCCATAGTTTTATTTTTTCTTTCAATTCCAAACTTTTCTAATTTTAAATTTCCTTAAACTAAAATTTTAAATTAACATAAGGTATTGAAATTGGATAGTAGAAAGAAATTATACACAAATATAGGGTGGCTAGAATATGTGCATATTGGAAAATATGATAATAACAAGGTGGGGGGGAGGGTGAAAATCCTTTAAGGTGTAAATCCCACAGGACAAAAAGGGCCTAATCCTAACTGTAGTTTTTTTTTACCCTATATTTTTATCCCCATAAAGAAAGACTATACTTTGGAATATTACAATTCTAGATTCCATCATAATCATCCATAAATGTGTTTTTACATGGTTAAAAAGACTAGGTTGACAAAAAAAAGTGACAAGATTTTGGTACACCTTAAAAAACTTGCACCCAACGGAATTTATAAATCCAAAACCTACTACTCCTTGAAAAAAAGTTGTTTGATGCATGTAGGTCACAAAAATAACATTAAGTGTCCCCTTCGAGCATTAGTAAAATGTTGATGTGTATTGATACTTCTTCAAAAGGAAATATTAATCTAAAGGGGTTTAAGGTTTATGGTGATGAAATTATGCAATTTACTATGAATATATAAAAGATGAATAACAAAAGGTTAATTTTAAGGACAATATGTCCATGCTACAAATGAGATTCATCTTGAGAAAATGATTAGCATAAATATTGGGATCCATTTTGTTTTGATTAGGATTTGGTAAGGTCCAAATTGTTTATTTGTTTCCAAGGACTTATAATGTAGTACATCTTTCAACCTTTTTACACCCTAATGAATTTTCAACATGATCATACTATCTCTAATTGAAGTTCTAAACATTCCATAAAAGTTTTTCTAAAGATGTGAGATGTGAATAATCATAGTGAAAAAAATTAGATGTTGATAATTATGTCATTATTCTTATGAGTTCTTATGATAAAATAATTTATAATTTAAAAAAACATCATTTGAACTTTTTTCCAAATCCTACAAAACATTTCATTTTTAGTTTTCTGTAACATGTACATGAAGATGAAAATCAAATAATTTTTCTAAAATTTGAAAGTTTGAAATCTTATTAAAAACTAGTGGGTACTATATACTTGGGGATTTGATAATCACTAAAACAAGTTCTCCCACCACCAAATATTGGCCTATATTTATCAAACATCTTTAAAATGGTGCCATTAATTCCATCTTCCATTTTTGAATGGCTTTATATACCATGTGCTGATTTCCAAAATGTTCCATTTGGTAACATTGGTATATGAATACACCAATATCAATGCTTTATTTTTCATGTTTTTGATGGAATGTCATTAACACTTGCCATCCAATGTTCATTAAAACACATGGTAAGCATGTTATACAAAACAAATAACATTTTGCTATATAGGTTTATGTAAATCATGAGCTATATGGTATTTTGGTGACATGGATGCTTCAAATTTGAAATTTTTGTGCAACTTGAATGAAAATTCTATCTATGAAATTGCTACCAACATAAAATTTATGATGGAGATTGTGTGATATCAATATACTAAAGGATAATTAATGTCAAAAGTTTGAACAAAAATCATGTTACACAATTCAAAGACAAGAAAGGACCCTATTCAAGTTACTCTTGCATTAAAAATTCTTGCAATAAAATTCTAGCTTACACAAAACTAGTTTGACCACTTGTCTTGGTCTTTCAACACTTCTACATCTTGCTGCGTATCCCCATCACCATATATCTAAACACCATAAACAAAACATCTCTTAATGAATATTTACAACCATTGAATTTATAACAATTTACAAAATATGATAAAAGAAAGAACCACCATTTGGATTACTAGTAGACAATCAAGAAGAAAACAAAA
Organism: Sphagnum tenellum; assembly: GCA_963921925.1. NCBI lineage: Eukaryota > Viridiplantae > Streptophyta > Sphagnopsida > Sphagnales > Sphagnaceae > Sphagnum > Sphagnum tenellum. The sequence continues at coordinate 20,844,878 of OY998145.1, forward strand.
TGAAAAGAAGTCAACAAATCCTCAAAAAACAAAATGTTACCCACCACATATGCATCTACATATCTAGTGGCAATTAATGTTAAAATTTATTGATGCTAGTACCATGACAAATAGTGCAAATTTTCAATAACTTGTTTGTTGTCATACGAGGATGCCCTTGATGCTACAACCCATGGTGTATTTTGTAAGGTGTTTCATGTGTTTTAACAAATCTAACAATCTTTTTTTATTATGTTAATAATATATTGTGATCCTTAAAAGTTCAACCATTAGTCAAGAGAGAAGAAATATTTCTATATAGATCTTGTAAACCTAATTTTCAAGGGACAACACTCTATTCAACAACAATAATAAGTTCAATTTTTTTATATTCTCATCTATCACATTGAACTAAGTTCTTTTATTGCCATTACTTGCAAGTACTTGGTATTGGTTGTTTTGGATTATTACTTATTTGTTTATTATACCAAAAAAAACCAACAACATGTGGTGATACAATTTGCTTGTTGAGTTCTTAAGGTTCTTTTCCATGATTAACGCATAGCAACATTTGTTAGCCATGCCTTGTAAGGTAGGGATATTGTATTCAAGGGGTTTTGCCCCCTTAGAAACTAGGTGAAATGATTCATTTAAATGTGGTTGTAAAAAAGATTCACATTCATCTTTTGACATTTTATTTTCTTTGCACCTTCCTCAAATATGCACCCAACCTTAAGTGACTTTTTCACCAATCCATAACTCATAAAAACTATTTTCTTCAAAAATGATTATGGCATTCATCATACACAAAAATCCATGTAATTCTTTCAAAATGTGATAATGTGATTGAAAGCATTCAGATTGCATGTGTCATGACAAGTGTTTTCTTTTGGTTTGAAAATTTTCACAAAAGCATAATAAATATGAAAAGGGAATGTTTTGATTTTTTTTAAAGAAGAAAATCATTAGATTTGAAATATTTAAAAATTATGTCATGACATTCCTTATTGGTTTTGGTTTGGTAACAATCTTTAAAATGCTTAGATAGGTTCTTAAAACATGTCATCATTTAATGTGAGATTTGTTTTTTGTTATTCATGATTAATGTGATGTTAAAAAATGAAAAAAAAATCATGACAATCTTTCTTTTACAACAACATGATGATGGACATTAAAATATATTTATTTTTAATTTTCCCCTTAGTTATGAACAATTTACTATACAATTTCAATTGTTGATATTAAATTAATGGCAAGGCCATTGTGTATAACACACTTTGTTTTTTTGAAAGTTTGGTCCCATGCCATGTTTTTTCTTATACACACTATCACATATTTTGATTTCCTCCTAAATCTAATTATTTCTTGGATATCATAAGCAATATTGTCATGGACTTGATTTTTTCTTGAAAGCTTTGGTCATTACACCCTTTTTTTATACGCCCACAATCATAAAAATTTCATTTCTAATCTTAAATTCTTGAATCAATAATATCACAAATTATAGTTTTATGTATCACACCACCATTTTTTTGTGTGGTCGTTTGAAAAAAATTATACATTTTTATACAAGTTTACACTTCATTTTTGTGACTTTCCACCCATTTTATTTCCCAAATTAGATTTTTCCAGACCCATTTTGTTCACATTGATCACCTTCAATGTCATATTGCACATACTTTGCGTGCCGCAACCCATAGAGAATCATCCACCATGAATAATTTACAATACCATAAAATCAAATTAGTAATACTTTTATCTATAAGAGGAAAACATTGATTATGTCGCAACAAAATGAACAATACCTTGATCATGTGGATAAATTTTTGCAATATTAACACAATAATCTTAAGCATAAAATGTATTACAATAGGGTAAAAATACATTCAAAGGAGTTTTAAACCATGTCAAATAATGGTGAAAACTATAAATGTTTTTAAATATTTTTTTTAGTATTTAAAATTTATATTAATCATTCCAAGTTGTGTTAAATGACTATTTTGAATGTTGAGGGATTCAAATTAAAAATAAAAAATAAATTATTTTTAAAAAAATTAGTAAATGATTCTTTTAATATAAAAAATTGGATGGTAAAAAAGTTGGATGATAGTAATCTACTACTCACATTAAAAAAACATTCACAATTTAAAAGTTGATGAATTATGAAAAGTTTTAAAAGTTCTTTACCACATGTAAAATGAAGTCTAATGTACATGACATATAAAACAAAGTTATAATTTATGATACAAGAAACAAAAATTTTAAATAGTAAACATATTTTGATATGATTCAAAAGTATGATTATTTTTCGAGATGAAACAAAAGTTCTAATCACTTTGAAAAATTCATATTTATTCAACAATGATTAACACAAAAATGTGATATCTTAGAAAAAAAAAAATTTAACAACAAATTGCAAAAAAAAATTCATATGAAAAATGAAAAGAACTTAAAAAAAGATTCATAATCCTTTTATAAAATAATCTTGTTGGCTCCTTGGAATGCATTTGTGCTCAATAATTGTCTATAATTATATTGTGTAGCTTCATCAAGTCCCCTTAGTTGCATGATAGGGTTTCAATATGCAAGTATCAAAAACTTACTCTTCCATCATAAAGGTAACTTCAACTGCATTTGATCCAATAAATGCATTACATTCATTCACCTAAAATCGTTAATGTCTTTTTGTTTTTCACCCAACATGTAGAAATTGCAAAAACTTAATTTTTTTTCATCTAAGTTCCAAATTTTTTTATTTATTAGTGTCATGACGTGTACTGTCATGACATATGGTGTCATAAGGGTGTAAATCTATAATAAACTCTATTAAACAAAAAGACTAAAATCAGTCAAAGGTATAAACTAATCAACCAGAAAGGAATGCACGCACACATATATATACAATGCACAAAAGGAGGCTGAGATGAAAGCCTCATGTATATTAGATTGAAAAGAAGGAAAGAACATGTAATGTATGTAAACGATGGCCATGTAATGGCCACTATGAACATTTAGAAATTTTATATGAATATGGAAAAAACTTTTTGACTACGGAGGAAGTTTTCCCTGATAAAGGAATTCTAGAAAAACTAAATGGAAAAGAAAAATGTTTGGCCTTTTATACAACCACCAACAAAATGAGACCCTAAGCACCTAATAGTGTACAATCACCTAAGAACATACATTAACCCTACAAACATACATTAATCAACCAAAAAAGAATGCACGCGCACAAATATATAAAATGCACAAAAAGAGGTTGAGATGAAAATCTCATGTATCCCCCCCCCAAACTTGAGCCAGGAAAAACATGGCATGGTTTAATTAAAAATCAAGGTGTTGCAGGAGAACATGATGAACAATACCAAATGCTAGCGGGAACTTGAATGAGCTCTGGCTTGAAGCAAAATAGATGGTATCCACCATTATAATTATCACAAAGTAGCATCAACATCATTTGTTTTTCAACATACCTCAAGTGGAGGAATCCAGGTCGATATGATGATGGTAAGATCTAAGTTTGACAGCTGGCAAGGCGCACAATTTTTGAAATGATTTCAAATTGTGCATCCATCAACTCTTTGTAACTCCAACACCCTTGAAGGCCTGATCGCCTTAATCCTCAAGATAGTGCAACCAGAAGAAGTGTCTAAAATATCATTAGGTTGTCACTGGAGATACACAAAGTCACCAATATCAAATTTGTCTCACCTTAGGTTTGTAACTACCACCTCGTGTGTGTGCATATTGTAAGGTGTCTCGATGTTGTGCAATGGACAAGTTCTCCATGGCCATAGGCATAACCTTCTTGAATAGAGTAGCCTTTTCTGCGATAACTTTAGCCCAAGTGGTTGGAAAGTCCAAATCCACAACCTGGTCCATTTGAGCAATAATGGAAGAGGGTGGAATGGGATGTCTCCCAAAAAGTAAAAAATAAGGAGAGAATTGAGACAAACGGGCGTGTTGGAACATCATGTAACCCATGGCAATGTGAGGTAGGGCCAAGTCCCAATCCTCTTTGTTCCCAGTGAAGCAAATCTTGCGAAATCTTTTCTTGCATGTCTGAACCATCTTCTCAACAAGGCCATCAACTTGGGGATGATCCCTTGAAGTCTGACAATGGTCAATGAAAGCATGGTCAAGTAGGTCTTGGAATTCTCCTCTGAATTTCGCTCCTTGATCAGTAAGGCATTCAGCACAAGCCCCAAATTTACTTAGGACATGTTGTAAAAAAGCCTAATTGGTGTTGTGTGATGACTTGTCTGGCATCGCAACAAGCTCAACCCACTTTGAAAAATGTTCAATCATAATCATGATGTAGACATTACTCTTGGAGGTCTGTGGTAACTTTCCAGCTAAATCACATGACCAACAATAAAACATGCCCTAAATAAGGAGTGGAGAAAGCGTGAGTTATTGAAAAGAAAAAGAAGTTTTCACTCTATCACATTGTTCACACTTAGCAATGACGTCTCGAACTTGAGCATACATACCTCTCCAATGGTAATGAGGAGCGAGAAGGCTATAAGTATGATTAACTCCAAAATGTCCAAGCTCTGAGTGTACATTTTGAATAAGATCAAATCATTCCTATGGTGGAGGAACCACTCTATCGCCTTGTGGCAAACATCAGATGAGGTGATTGTCCTTCCATGAATAGCATTTGGAACATTGTTGTATGTGATCTCGTTGACTTGATGTAACTTGGGGAGGGTTTTCCCCATGTTGAAAAAACCTCAGAGTGTCCAAGTCCTCCCATATATTTACAATGGGATGTTCAACCAGGTTACATTACAGTAGTGCAAAATAACTAGATGCATAAGATACATGTGTTGTTGAAATCCAATCGAAGTCTTGCTTAATTTCTGAGAAATCTTTAGAGGTAGTGAAGGGTCTCCACAACATGGTATCTACATTCTGATGTGTAATACCAGGTTGGTGAATAACGTTGAACTCATATTCTTAAAATATGAATGCCCAACGACTTAACGTACTAGTAAGCTTGTTGTTAGTCATCAACCACTTAATAGGCTGGTGGTTAGTATACAAAGTGAACTTGGTGCCATAAATATAAGGCTTGAAATATATGACAACTCGTACAACAGTAAGACACTCCCCCTTGTATGAAGAGTAGTTGCTCTCAGCCTTGTTGTTGTTTCAGGATGCATAAGTGATAACATATTCCTTGACGCGCCCCCCAAGTTCCTTGTTAGACCCAAAATGGGTCCAACTATGTTAAAGAGTGGAAATAGTTGGAACTTGGTGCTGCTCCCAAATTCTAGCACTAAAGGGGGTGAGAGGGGCATGTTGAAAGCTCCAGGATAGACTAGGAAGAGGGACAATTATTCAATTACTCGGTCCTGCATCAAAACCAACCACAAGTTGGTTAGTTCACCTTCGGAAACACTTTTGGTATTGGGACAAGCCACGGGCAACACGGACTCACTTGATTCACCATGGCCCAGACTCAGGGGAAGCCACCACCTTCCCCCATATAGTATTCTCTACGTTGCTCCACCACACCCACATCCAAATGACTTTTATTCCCGGGATTCCTGAGGAGGAGTCCCGAAATTGTCCCGATTTGGACTCCCGAGACTTTGGTAGCTCATAACTCCCGGCTCAAACCTCAGATTGGGGTGAGGTCCAAAGAAAACTTGTAGCTCTCCTCAAGAGCTTTCCAATAGTGATCTTTCCAACCTCAAGAGCACTCCACTTGCACACACCGAAATCGTGTTGATTCCTAACTTTTTGTGGTCGAGAGTCAAATTGCTAGTTTGACTCTTGGCCCTTCTTTCGACCATGACTTGTGCTGCAAATGTCCCAATGGCTCATGCAAGGCCATTTTCGACATCTACACTTCAAGGCCTTTCCAATGGTATAAAGGAAACCTCAAGGCAAGGTGTTTTGACCTCTTTAATTGAGCTCTGAAGTTACGAGAGTCCCGAAGGACTCCAAGTTCCCACTTTTGGGAGTGTGAGTCTCATCTTCACACTTGGCTCAAAGTGGGGTTGTGACATTCCTTACCTTTTCATCAAATTGGCCAAAAATAGCACCAATACCAAAGGCACTCTAGTTAGTGTGTAAAATGAAGAGCTTGTTGAAATCAAGTCTCGTCAAAATGGGAATTCTAAAAGCTTTTCCTTGAGTGTGTTGAAAGCTTTCCTGAACCTCTTCATTCCATGTCCAAACAACATCCTTCTTTAACAATGCATAGAGAGGATGAGCAATAATACCAAAGTCTTGGACATAAATCCTGTAGTAATTACATAATCCGATAAAGCTCCTAAAAATGTGAACATTAGTAGGATTGGGCATCTCCAAAATGGCTACTACCTTAGACCAATGAGCCATAATACCATTTGGTAAGATTTTGTGTCCAAGGTAAACAACTGAGGTGACAATAAACTCACATTTTTTAGGATGGATCTTCATATTGACTTCATGGAGCCTTTGAAATAATTCCTCAAGATGAGCTAAATGTTGCAGGAGACCCTTGCTATGCATTAAGACATCATCTATGTAACACTTCAAGAAAATTACCCCTTCAAGAACTTGGTCCATGACTCGTTGAAAGAAGACAAGTGCATTCTTCAATCCAAAAGGCATCACAAGCCATTCCCACAACTTGTTACTTCCATGGAATGTAGTTTTTTTGTGATCCTCTGCAATAAGCACAATCTGGTTGAAGCCTTGGTTCAGATCCATAATTGTGAAGATGTTTAAATCTCCAATGTTATCGAACAATTCTTTAGGGATGGGCATGGGGTAGCTATCATGAGGTGTATCTAGGTTCAAAGGCCTATAATCCCTGCACATCCTTTTTTCAGTCCATAATCTAGCTGAATCTTTCTTTGTTGGCATTACTATAGTGGCTGCGAAATCAAAACTTGATGGCTGAATGAGACCAGTTTCATGGAACTCTTTGCATCTTTCATCTACCAATTCCCATTCATCCTTGTTCAACCTATGCCTCTTTCGATAGATGGGTGTGTCATCTGTAAGGTCTATAAAGAACTTCATGGTCTTACACCTTCCTAAGTCTTTCATTGAGAACGCAAACACATTCTCACCCTTAATTAGTAAGTCTGTGACTTGGTCTTTCTCCTTCTTGGTGAGCTGGTTTTTGATAACAAAAGGGTAGTTAGAAACACATGGAATAGAGTTGAAAAGCATGTTTGAAGAACTTGGTGTATTGGGTTTTCCACTATCCAACTACAAAAATTCATAGAAGGTTGTAATTGTTTCTCCAAAAGCTGATGTACCTCCAGGTGTATCAAAAACAACTTGAATCAAATTACATGGTACCTCCTCCCCCCAACATTAAAAATGAAGTGTAGAGTGTTGAAGATAGGTAAGTGTACTTGGTTAGGGTGCCATGTAGTCGCATCGCTAGAACTGAATGTTAATTGAATTAATGCTAGTGTTATGTACATTTGAAAGAATACACAAGTTACCAACAACCATGTAAGGGAGTTCATGTCCATGCCTCTCCCCAATAGAGCGTTATGTTTTAATCTAATCACCTTGTTGTGACTAGTAGTGCCAGTTTGGAACCCCATAGCCCTTTCTCTTTCTTTTGGGCTTGGTTCATCCCAAGTGGCTGAAGCATGACGATACACCAAGCTTGGTCCATCTCCTTGAAAGGCATGTGCTCATGGGAAGGAGACAAAAGTGGGCCAAGCACCTTTTGGTTTTCCTATTGTGTTCGTAGGAAACCAAGGAAGTTTCTCTTGCCTTGTAACTGGTTGGCAGGAGGTCTAATCATCCAATATGTGAGAAACCTACAAGTTGGGGTCTCTGATGGTGTATCTTAGAACCAACTACAAAATTGAGAGTGGCACAAAGTTGGTCCACCAGTTACACAACCGGTGTGCATAGGAACCGCATCAAGTAGGAACGGTTTTCCACAGTAATGTTTAACCATCGGGTAATGCTCTTGGACTAACTCCCTCTGGTCAAGTTAAAAAGGGGTGTTATCAATTACATAACCAAATGTAGGAAAAATGGATTGAGCCCAAATGATCAGTCGTACCATGTCCATGAAGAGATCAAATTTTGTGTCATTCAAACCTTTTCCAAATCTAGGTGCTGAAAATCCTTGGCACTCTTAACCTAAAATGATGAAGTCCACGGGGCCAAGTAATTCCATATGCTTCTTTTAAATTAGTTTTATATCAGAGGCAAGAACATGAAACTAGCCTTCCATGTGGTGGTTACAAACTATTGTGGAAATTTGGATGTGAGCTCCATCATTCTTGATGTCACCACTTGCATGGCAATAGGATCAATGTCTATGTAAAAATACCTTTGAACCACCATCCCTGATTGTAGTAGGGCTTCGAGACCTATACCATTACCACCAAAGAATTCTAGTAATGTAATCCCCTCCTTAGGCGGTTTTAAAGTGATCAATTAACGAAGTACTGGCTTAATTGGTTTGCCATGGCTTTCCTTGTTTTCCAAATTAAACAAAGCTTTGACCAAGGGCTCACGGGTTGCTTTGGACCTTTATAAAGCCTTTGGTTTATGTTGGATGTTAGTAGGAACCACCTTCAAGCTTTTAGTAGTTTGAACATAAGTTGTTTTCTCCTCATCTCCCTCTATCCACTCATGGCTAGCTTGTTGGATGTAGGAAATGGTGTGTGCTTCCTTGAGCATACAATGGTGAACTATAGGAGTATGGTTCCCATGTAAATCAAGGGGTATGTATCCTAGGTGGTGGCCATCAGTCTCCCAATCCCTGGTAGTATGCATGCTCGAACCAATTGTCAATTGTGAAACCTGGTGGAAAAACAAGGCCTCTTGCCCAATGAACACATCGTAGCTAGTGGCATTGGTGACGCAACATCTGACGTGTAGGCAAAGCTCTTGATCTATACCTTCATTGAAATTAAGTGCAATCAAGTTTGAACTCTCCCCAAGTACCTCCTCTATGCTCCCACTAGCGGTGGGAATTTGCCACATATATTTCTATATTTTGGAATCAAGCATGCCCATCTTTTTAGCAAATTGAACTCTATGAATCATTAGTTGGGCAACTATATCAAGAAATACCACTGTGGGTGTATGTCCTACCACTTGGATTGTTGATTCAATATTGTCGACAATGGCAACTCACATGACAATGGATGTTCTTTCACTAAGCACCACATTTGGAAATGAGTGAAAGACTTTGTGGAGAGAATGGCTATCCATAACGCCTTTGTTGAGTAATAAATCCACAAGTGAAATGTTTTTAGCTCCTTTTTGATATGTGGAATTTACAATCAGAGGTAGGAGAGCCCACTAGTTTAGCCAAGCTAGGACTATTGACCATATTACGAACGACATTTGTAATAGGCGAGTTAATCGAATGTCTCTCCAAGGTGTTCGATGGGACCCATGTAGCATGTGAATTCAAGATTGGTAGAGAACCCAATGTCGTGTTCAGGGTATTTTTTAGTACTATAATTGTGTCCTTCATGCTTAGTTTAAAATCTTGAAAATTAAACAATGGTGTATTCACAAGCTTTTGAGTCATTTCATGCATTTGAAGTTAGCAACCCATAAGCTAATTAGTGGAAAGTTGTGTGTTTTCTTGATGTACATGTACTCTTGGGACACGAGAATTTGATGCCTTAGCAGCTTGTGGTGTAGGAATCTCCTCCCCCCTTGCCAACAAGGTGCGTTCTTATTTTGTGTTGAAAGGACGAAAAGATTGTGGCATGACTCCTCGAGCTCCTCTAGCCCTAGTAATAAGACTTGAACTAAATGCGAGTCCATTAATTTGAATTACCTTCCTAGTGACAGAAACTTTGGGTGCCATAATAGCCTCTTGTGCCACAAAGTAAGAAGGGCAAAAAGAAGTAGCAAATTTTTGTGCGAGACTTGAATTGTGTGCACTAGAAAGAACATAGTCCCTAACCATGGCATCATGTGAGAGGCCATAGAACAACCTAGGAGGTCCCTTCTGTGATCCTAAACCCTATATAGGTTGGGCATGACTAGCTGGTTGGGAAGACTTGCTTTTTAGATTAACAAGTTGGGCCCTAAATGATTCGAATTCATTATGTAGAGTTTGAACTTGAGCAACATCGGCTTGAAGCACCTCCTTTTTGTTAGCATTGTGCTCCTTCTTCTTAACATTCTTACTGAATTACCTTTGATGGGGAAAGCTTGAATTGAAGGCTGCGGTGCCTTGGCTTTTGGTTGAAAGGCAATGAAAGATGCTTACAAATTTTGCTGTGGTAATCAAAGTTGTTTTTGTTTTGGGAAATTGGCAAAACAAACATCTTCATGATGTCCCTCTTTGTCATAATAATCACAAAAGAGATCCTCAGAAGGGATGTTGCACTCATTAGCTTTGTGGGTAGGATTGCCACAGTAGTTGCAAGAAGGTAAGATGGGTGTAGTCAAATGCATTGTTTTAACCCTCAAAGAATGTGATGATCTAGTTGACGCAACTGATGGAGGTTGAGGCCTTGAACGTGATGGAGGCGTTATAGTATAGACCTCATAATGTACATGAGCCAATTCTAGCTTTTTAGAAATGTTGTACACATCTAACAAAGTGTACAAGTTTCTAAATTTTGCAAAAACCCGTTGCTAACTTTACGCATGGAGTGTCAAAGTACCTTCTAATGAACAAAGATATCGATGGGTAGCTTTTAAGTCTGTGATGCTCTGAGTATCCTTTTTAAGCTTGAGAAGCCTCTTGTAGAACATCTTGAGGCTTTCTTTTTTGTGTTGAAAGAAAGTGGCAAGTTGTAGAATTTTTTCAAATCTTTTAATTGGAAATTCCAGCTCAAGAACTCAAAAGAATTCCCCCACTAGATTAACAAAAATTGGTGCATCGTTGGTGGGAAAAATGTTTGCGATAACAACAATGAGTTGTTGAGGAGAAAGGTCTATTGAATTAGGTACCGGATCTTAATTATTGGGCACATTCCCATGATGTGCAATGGCAGCTTGAAGTGTAGCTTGAGAGGCGATGGCGATGGTTGTGGCATAAGCTACATTAAGGATATGAATGATGCCCAAAATTTTTGGAAAATGTTGTTCCTGGACATCCAATGCCTCATAGTGCACATAATAGGCCAGTTATTTGAATGCAAATGCCTCGATGTAATTAATGCCATACTTGAACCATAATTCACAAACCACAGTTGAAAATGTTGCTTTGAATTCCCTCAAAGAAATGGTACCTAACCTTCCGTTGAACTTCTTGATTCTTTAAGAGGAACTGTTGACCTCCATGGTGTATATGGGTGTAGAGGTCATAACTTGCAACAGAATATACGATGTTGGTGTGAAAATAAGTGCAGCAACATGCATACCCCATTGATTAATCCCTCCAAATGGATTTTGATGTACCATTGTTGTAGTGTAGCTTAAACTTGAATTCCTCGCAGGAGTTGTAGTGGATGATGGTGGCATTGTAGATGTTTAATGGTTTAGGTTTAGGGTTTAAGGTTTAGGGGTACAAAGTTCTGACACAACGTACATTTGAATGAATATAGTGCGTCAATGGACTTTTGAATGGATGTCGATGGATGGATGGAACCGAATAGACGGATGGCAATGGACATTGGACGTTGGACAGAATGGTGACAGACATTGAACGAAACAGGATTGCACAAGACTACAATCGGACGGAATGGAATTGTCGTTGGATGAAATGGGACTGTTGTCGGACAAAACCATTGTTGGACAAAAGTTGAACAGACCTCCAGGGGAAGTCTAGCAAAAGTTCAATGAAAGTCTGACAAAAATTGGATGGACGTTCGACAAAAGTCCGATGGATGTCGACCGTGACGTCATCAAGACGTTAATAGTGATGTCACATATGATGTCAAGAAAATGTCGACTGCCCTGGCCAACAGTGTAACGTCCAATGATTTGGCGGCCAACAACTGTGGCGACACTACAACGCGAGGTCTACAACAATGGTGGACGACAGCATGAGGAACGTTGTGTTGCAATTCGTGACGGATGGCGTAGTGTAGATCGCGACATTATAAGCTCAATGTGCTAGAGTTTGTTGCATTGTAGATCTCTGATCTGCAACGATGGCATGTAATTTTTTAATTTTTTTTTACATTTGAATCTAGAAGGCTTAAGACCTCTTGTGTCTTTGCATGCACGTGTGAAAGAGAAAAACAAAGAAATAGAGATAGAAAGAATGAGAGAGCTTTGAATCCTAATCTATTCGAAGTATGTCACAACCCAATTGGTTTCGCTTTTCCCAACTTTGTTGTTCTTCCCAGCTCTTCCGTTCCTAGCTCTGTTGATTAGGAGAGGTGTAATAGCATGAGCTCCTTTTGGCAGTAGTTGCAACAATAGTAGCACTAGCAACAACACCAACAATAGCAATAGCAACACCACCCACAATAGCAACACTAACAACACCGGCAACAGAAACACCAACAAAAGGAACTCATAAATTCAAAGCTAAAAAAATCTATCGCTTTTAACATTAAACAATATAGAAGAATTTTTCTACAATTAGATTAAAAAGAAGGAAAAAACATGTAATGTAGGTAAACAGTGGCCATGTAATTGTCGTCATGAGCATTTAAAAATCCTATTTGAGTATGGAAGAAACTCTTTAACTATGGAGGTTGTTCTCCCTAACAAAAGAATTATAGGAAAACTAAAAGGAAAAGGAAAAGGCTTGACTTTTTATACATCCACCAACAAGTTAAAACCCTAAGCACCTAATAACATACAGTCACCTAGGAACGTACATTAACTTTAAAAGGCATGATGGGCATGCCTATAACCGGTTGTCATGCATGAGGCCATGCATACGAGCATGACATTAGCTTGAACACACTTTTGGCCTTGATAGGACTTTGTTTGGCCAAACCTTAGTCCTTATTCTCCATTTGTTTTTGGGTGGGTTTTTTAGGATGATATATGAATGTGTTTTGGGATGTTTCATACGAAAGGACCCATCTTTAAGGTTTTTGGTATTATTTTAAGTTGTGGCTATTGTTGTTCATGGGATATCCCTAGGTTGGTGGCCCTAGTGTTAGGGGCTAGCAAATTGTTGGCAATGGCAAAGGACACGAATGGTCTTTATCCTATAAGCGAAGTGTTTTCTCAATTTATTAGTCATTCCATTATCCTACAACTATAGGGGTTGTTTCAAGAACACCAATCCCCCCCATTAGTTTGGAGTATTGACCCTTACAAGTTGTGAAGCCATCCCGTGTGGCATTGAAACCTTCCTCGACTTACACCTTGATTGGGATGTGATGTAGGTTGACATCAAAAACTCTTTTCATAACGTTTTTTGAGCTATCATTTGTAAATAATTGTGTGATGTTGGAGGGCCTTTGGCGAACAATTTCCCCTTTATGTTGTTTTATGGTGTTCATTCTTTTCTTTATTACTAACATGGGCGACATGTGGAAAGGTTCACCATTGTTGAATCATTTTCAAGCATGAAGCTAAGTGACACCGTAAAAGGTCTTCTATTTGTTTTGGCTCACTATCAAATTCTTTTAAAGACCATAGCACATGCCTTTAGCTATGTCTTTTTATTTCTAGTGGTCGAGAACCACATTTTAGGGCTTATGAGTGAGATTACTTGTGCCTTTGACCACCTCTTGACCTAATTAACTTTAGTTGGGCTTAGGGTCAAGGTGGCAAAATGCAAGCTTTGGAGTCCATCAAGGTTTTTTCTAGACATAAAGATTTTTCAATATTGGGCCAAGAAGCCTTGGAGCGAAGGAAAATGTGAGGGAATAGACCTTCACACTCCCAAGGGAACTCCCATTTTGGGGAATTGAAATCTTGGTGGACTTCCAAATCTTTAAAGGGCAATTATAGGGGTCAAAACTCCATGGATTAAAGAGTTACTTATCTCATTGAAATCTTAAAACGTAGATGTTTAAGATGGGCTCCCATTTGGACATCTGAAACACAAGTTATGGTCAAAAGAAGGGTTGGGAGTCAAATTGCCAATTTGACCCCCGACTACTAAAAGTTGGGAATAGACCCATTTCTTGTGCGTGAAGATGGCATGTGACATATTGTTGGAAAGCTTTTGACAAAGGCTACAACTTTGCTTGAGACTTCATCTTAATCAGAGGTCTATACGCAAAGTTATGGCCCCCAAAGTCACGGGAGTCTCAACCTTGGCAACTTCGGGATTCTCATTTGGGAATCCCGGGACAAAATGCCATTTGGATGTGGGCCCCATGGGCAGCCATAGAGTATACTACAAGGGGGAAGGTGGTGGCTGCCCCCAAGTCTGGGCCGTGGTGAATCTTGTGAGTCCAAGTTTGCCCGTGGGTTGTCTTAGCACCAAAGGTGCTGCAACTATGCACTAACCACCTTATGTTGGTTTTGTGCACGTCCATGTGAGTAAATGAAGCTTGTCAATTTTGCTTAGTCGCATCCTAAAGCTCCAACACGCCCCTCTACCCCTCCAAAATGCTGTGAGCTAGGGAGCATGCCCTGACTCCTCACTCTTTTGTTGTTTTTTGTTTGGGATTCACATTTGACATCCACCACAACACCTCCCTTAGGTCTATTTTGGAAGATGATTCTATTTGCTCAACATCTAGAGCCCACATTTGTTCTTGTTCAAGAAAAGGAGTAGGCTTAGGGAACAGGTCGTTGATTGGCCAAAATGTAACCACTATATTTGTGACTACATGCAACTTGTCGTGCGAATACATATCTTCATACAACATACATCATTAACATACCATACTCCCATACACACATAAACACATAACATGGACGAGAGCATACATAAATATTGTTTACCACAATTGAAATTGTCATGAGAAAGATCTATTATCACAAAACTCGTGATGCAAACACATACAGTCAAGCCAAGCCCACTCCATTTGGAGAATCCAAGTTGATGCTAACGGGACACCATAGTTCGGAGCTCTACGAATTCCAACTACTTCTAACGCTTTAGGCTCAATTAAAAAAACTACGTTTTTTAAGCCTTCTTTCACACTATTCCCCCATTGACGTGTTCCAAGTCCCAAGTTAGGCCCAAGAAGGGCCTTAGTTTTTAAAACAACGGAATTGTGGGAACTTGAAGGCACCCTCCTAGCTCATACCTCTAAAAGGGGTAGAAAGGGCATGCTGAAGCTCTAGGGTGGGACTAGGAAGAGGGGCAAGCTTTAGTTATTTACTCGAACCTACATCAAGTTAACCAACAAGTTGGTTAGTTCACATTTTGGAGCACCTTTGGTGCTAGGATGAGCCACAGGCAATTCTCGACTCACAAGATTCACCACAACCGGGATTCAGGGGAAGCCACCACCTTCCCCCATATAGTATTCTTTGTGATACTCCATGGCACCCACATCCGAATGGTTTTTTGTCCCGAGACTTCCAAGGAGGAGTCCCGAAATTGTTCTGGTTTGGACTCCCAAGGTTTGTGAGTTCATAACTCTTTGCTCAGACCTCCGATTGGGATGAGGTCTAAAGAAAACTTGTAGCTCTCCTTAAAAGATTTTCGACGGTGTGTTGCACTCCACCTACACACACCGAGGTCGGGTCAATTTTTGACTTTTAGTGGTTAGGAGTCAAATTGACTCCCGACCTTTCTTTTTGCCATAACTTGTGTTTCAAATGTCCAAATGGTTCATGCAAGGCCATTTTCGACATCTACACTTCAATAGCTTTTCAATGTCATGAAAAACGTTTCAAAACAAGGTGTTTTGACCCTTCCAATGGAGCTTTGAAGTTTTGGGGGTCCTAAAGGACTCCCAAGTCCCCATTTCGGGAGTGTGAGTGTCATCCTCACACTCTTCCAGAAGTGGGGTTGCGACATTCCTAGAAGAACTTACATTTCCCAAGATGTAGACTTAAACCATGAGCCTTCAACCATTTAAACACAATCTGTAGATGAATTTGGTGCTCCTCCATGATATCATTGTACACCATAATATCATCGATTTAACATCGAACAAAACTCAACCCTGTTAAGATCCTATCCATCACAAGGTAAAATTCAACATACGTGTTTTTCATCCCAAAGGGTAAAAACTTCCATTGATATAAACAATCCTTGTCGTGAGAGTTGACACCTTAGAATGTAGTCTTGGCCTTGTTTTCCTCTCGAATCAGCAACTGATGGTACTTTGCCCGAAGATCAAGTGTACTAAAAACCTTTGCATGTCCCACAACATCAAAGACCTCTTCAGATGTAGGCATGGCATACTTATCGAACTTAATTTGTCGATTGATAGGACGGTAGTCTCCACATATTTTTATAGTTACCATGTACATCCTTTTTAGCATGCATGACAATGGTTGATGCATACTCACCATGCGACAACTCCATTAATGCAACCTCCAATAGATCTAACGTCCGACTTTGAATCAAGTCCCTTTCCATATCATTGTATTTATAAGGAAGATGGAAGATTGGCGTGTCACTAACCAACTCAATTCATATACCGAGTCCAATCAAAGCACGCAACTCCTTCATTCTAAAGGTAAAACAACTCCTATACACCCTTAATAATTGTGTCAACTGTCACCTTTCTCTCCCCTTGTTAGCTTGTGCCCCATCAATGGCTCCCAAGTCTCTTCAGTACACATTAGAGGAAGAGGACGATGCCATGGGTTAGTACGCAAGAATCTTCGGAGAACCCACATGCTCCTCCATGTCACCCAATGGAACACCACTGGAGCAACAAACTCCGCCAATAGCATGGGCCACAACCTCCACATGCTCTTCCAACACATTCCATGTACTCCAAGGATGAAAAATACAACTTTCCTCGCCCCCAACCAATGCCTCTACCGTCACGGTGGGCAGTGAGCTCACAAGAGGTGTAACTACTACAAATGTGGCTTTGAGTTGATGTTGTTTAGCCATACCAAGGCTAACAATCCAAGTCAAATAGTTCAGGTCCATAGCTTGACCCAACACTTGTCGATGTGAAGCCTCAAAAATAGAAAGGACCAATGTCACTCCTATAGGAAACCCCATCGCATGCTCTCTCTCATCGGCATTACGTTCCACCAACTGTTGCAAACAAGTATCCCATACAAGCCTGGGACCACCCTCCCTATAGGCATGTGATGCTGAAAAATTAACAAATGTGAGTAACACCATCCTAGGTTATCCCATTCAGTTCACCACGGCCATGGGTGACTTATCAACAACTCTCACCACCTGAGATCATCACCCAATATCCAAGATACTATCCACTATGAGGTGAAAAGATTATGGCATTGTCTCATACGCATGTTTCAACACCTCCTTCGGCAACAAATTCGTCCACCATAATCATGGACAATGAGCATGTAAATCAACCCTCACTGCATCTAATAAAACCATTGGTCAAATCCAAAAATGGATCTCGTGTACATTCACTATCACATGAGACCTAATATCACCCAATAAAGGTAAATTCTCCAGAATGTATGCGGAAACACGTGCCTAGTGTGTTTGTAGATGGTGTAACACTCGCAACATCTCCCAAAAACATATGAGATCAAGGGTCATGTAATCCTTCACCACAACTAGCCCAAATATGACCCTGGCATGGCCATTCAACAATCACCAAATCAATAGGACCAACTTTTGCAAGGTCATGCACCCCTAACAATACAATGTCTGATGGCAAAGCTCGTTGATATCCTCAAATAATTGACCTCGGTAATAACTCAAGGTATCGTTGCATCAATAATGCAAGATGACACGATGAAACCCTCTTCACGATTTCATCTTTCTCCATGTAAAGGTACTTCTGAACTAGAATACCCGCCTGAAACATTGTTGCCAAACGAATGTTGATCCCACCAAATAGACCCAACACGCAAATACCCGCGGAAGGATATGCTCACACAATAGGTGTCGTATCCAATGGAAATAACCCAATACGACTAGAAATAGGAATCCATTATGGAACCTCCTCTTCCTCCACAGGCACAAAAGCTTCACACCAAGCCTGTGATACTAAACGATCAACATCTTGCCGTAACAGCCCATTCGAACACCAAAGTGGAACATCTAATGAGGAGGACACTATTACAACAAAGCTAGAAACCTCCTTTATATCCTCGTAGACCGGAGTGTCAATGGTTGAAATGTTGCCCTCCAACAAGTCATCTGGCCAAGTGACCACTCCACTAAAACCAGTAACTAATGCCAACGTACACCTCTGGGGGAGACCCTCCTGGTTGAACCCTCACAAGCACCTAGTTCATCTGTCCATCCCCAAATTGCCAACCAGGTCGATAAGCTGTTGTCTTCGTCCAATAATCCATTTGAAAACCCATCGGATACAACATGGCACCTCCAATTAATACATCATATGACCTAGCAGTTGTAACAACAACAGTCACTCCTAACCTAGAGCTATTAGTTGCATGATTTGGTTTCATCTAAACCAACAATCTCTCATGTGTCATGAAGTGAGACCTATCACTGGCTCCACCAAGTGATGTCTGAATTTGGAATGGGCACGGCTCAAGCTTTAATCTCCGAATACCCAAACCAATACATGCTGCCTTCCCCAACATCAAGGGTTAGGCACCAAAATCCAACAAAACTTGATCTAGTCTATACATTTGGCCTGTAAGACTCACCAACCGGAAAATACCACTCCAGTTGTCCAACATACATACACCAGGTGTAAACCTTTCATGATCAATGGCTAGCCGAACTGGTAATGCGTCTATTCCTCACCACTTGTCAAGGACTATCCACACCTGATATCATGGATTGCTCCACAACAACATCCCCCGCCATAGGTTGCTTTGCATCAACACCCTCACACACCTCGGTAGTCATAGGAGCAACATTCCCACGTTCACACAACGTGGTTGTTAACCAAAATACATGAACTAAGTCAACTTTTGACGCCATCAAATCACTGGTAAAAAATGATGGGGATCACAACACTGCAGTCACCATCTGCAACACTGCATTTGATGATACATCTGTGTCCACTACATGTGATGTCAATGTTGTTGGCCCCATTATCGGCTCGATAGGTGGTGTAGGAACCATGGAAGGAGTCCTAACCACTTCAAATAACAAGAATGATAGGGGAAGCCTAGCCTGTCTACCAGCTTCACCCCTTTGTGGATCTAACTCCACAATTGCCCCACGTGGTTTCAAGGCTCGAGTGACACCTTTCATCACTACAACAGACATTTCAATTTGTGCTACACTAGCCATATAAAAGAGATCATCTCCCCCATAAGATGTGGAAGCTTTGCTTCTTGAATGTGATCGATGCTAAAAACTTGCCATGGTAGCAAGCCTCTGCTCCAACTGCTCAATCTTAGCAACCATAGCTGCCTTTGTCGTAGGGGGAGGAGTGGGTGCAGGAGGTGCCCCAACTGCTGGTGTACTTTTACCACCCCCACCACCCCCACCACCTCTACCACCACGACTTCTTTGAGCCGCTTGACCACAACCTCCACCATGACCCGATTTCAACTCTAAGTAAAGGTCAAAACAACACTCACGAGGATGGCTAACTCGGCCATAATTATCACACAAAACATTGTGTCGACTGATATCCATTAGCCAAAGTCCATCCACCACTTTCATGTGGACAATCCTTCCGAGTATGAGCACCACCACATGTCCATTAAGACTATCCCTTCTGTTGACCAACGAATGAAGGTAACAATCTCTATGCACCCGTCCCTCCGGAACCTTACTAGGGTCGTCCTTGACCTCTATGATTCCCACCACCACCACTATGAGGCTGTGAGGTGGACTGTTGTCCATGACAAGTAGTAACTATATCCTTACTGAATCCAAATGTCACCACCCTCTCCTCCACCATGTTAAGCTTTATCTTCTCAAACAAAGCAAACACATGGGCCAATGTGGGAGAATCGTCACTCATGAAAGTCACATTGCGTACTCTTCGTTGTAGCTTTTTGTCTAGAATCCCATACCAAAATTAAATTGCATGAACCTTCATCACCCCCTGGGTAGTTGCAATCAACTGTTGCATATGAGTGTATGCCTTGCAAAAACTCTCACTAGTCTTCCGCTCAAACTCTTGAAGACTCCTCAACTTCTCTGTCTTCATCCCCTGGTAGTTCTTCATCAGCCTCAAGAAGAACTTTGTGACAAGGTTAAACAAAGGTGGGGGAACAACCTATGTGTTCGAATTAGGAGTAGACGACATAGTAATACCACCACTAGCAACACCACCGTGAGTAATAGGCACATAAGATGGAGACTAATGCTACTTCCGCACATTAATCTTAGTAGCATGATTTCTCTAAAACTCATGATAATCATCCATCGGAGGACCCTCCAAGTGTTGAAACAATCCCTTCCATGCCAATAAGGGTGAAAATAATATGGCGTTACGCAACATCTACATATCACACCAAGAATCAAACTTCTGAATGAAGTTCTCCAACTTGATGGTGCCCATTGCACCTGAACAATGTCAAGGGCCCTAGAACCCTTGTCCATATCCCAAATCAATGGGGCTGCAATATTGGACGGTAATATGGAAGACTTGTTATCCATGATAACCTTGTCCTCTTCAACAACCGATGATGTGGGTGAAGGTAGCCAACCATAGTAGTGACATACTCTCAATTCGATTCAAACATACGCATATTTTACGTATTTTTGGGCTTTTTAAAAAATACTTAAAAATACTTTATACAAAGGCCAATTTTCAAACCTTTGTATTTTTATAATGTTTTTTTTAAAATACTTGAAAATACTTCTTCTTGAGCACCTTCAAAAAATACTCGTATTTCGTATGTCACTACTATGTAGCCAACACCTCAACTCACGTTGTGTAACTCCACCATCTCCACCATGGTCCCCCATAAGACCACCAAACTACTCTGTGATGACCCAATCACCAAACCTGGTACCCAAATTACATCACCACCAAGTACCGTCAACCTTGTGTCTACACTAACCCTAAAATATATCATGTAATCTATAGGTATAGGCAACTTGACCTATCATCACCATAAGAAGTGTCCTACGGTTTGTTAATCACAACTTCCAACCTCACCAAGGAGAAACAAAAGTAGTCTGACTGGTCATCATTCCAACCTCACTATAGATAACACATTAGAGTAAAACTACAAAAATTAGCATCAACCCCACACAGAGGGCACGAAAACAAAAAGCAACGAATGGAAGGGATCCAACCATAGGAAGTCCAATGACAACCCTCCAAATGCAAAACAAAAATACAAAAATGGAAATCAAGGTAACATAATCCACCACATGTGGCGCCCTTTGAATCCACAAAAGAACCCACACAATCTTAACGCAATGATAGCTACTCTGATTGCGCTCCTCAACGTGTTCATTGCACTCGCAATGGTCAAAACATGGGTGCAATTAATTTTATGATGCAATTAGTTTATAACTATTTTGGTGTTCATTCTTCCATGTGAATAACATTTAGTTTAGTTTTCATCCAAAAAGAACAATTTATGTCCCATTAATTGCAAATGTGACCAACTTTATAACCCTATGAATATACAAAGGTGTATTTTGTGAATTCTAAGGAATATTATTGGGTGTATTAGGATTAATAAATGTATAATTTGAGTATATTAAACTTTTATGTAAGATATTTGCAAAATATATTGTGCCCATATTTCAAGTTTAACCAAACCATCCTATTATACTTCTTAAAATGATTTTACATGAAATTTATTATTATTATTATTCTATATATATTAATTGCATGTGATAAAAAAACTAAATTTCAATATTATCCTTGATTAAAATTTAAAAATAATAATATCTTATTACATAATGATGATGATGATGATGATGATGATGATATTCGAATGATAGGAAAATTAATTATATAACTACTGAAATAATTACTAAAAATTAATATAGTAATATATTAATATTAAACTATTTTCAAATGACTAATTTAATTATTAAGAATTAATTTCTATTTATAAAAAAATGAAAATTCAATTATAATAAATTATAATAGCTCTAACAAGTATAATAATAATAATAATAATTACAAACTGTGTGTGCGTGCGTCCGTCCGACGACGTTGTCGCAACCCTACTTTGGGCCAAGTGTGGGGGTGAAGCCCAACACTTGGAAAAGTTGGGATTTGGAGTCCTCCGGGACTCCCGAATGTTTAGAGTTCGACAGCAGGACCCAAAACACCTCGCATCGGGGTGTTCTTGGTGTCATTGGAAAGGTCTTGAAGCGTAGATATCGAAAATGGCCTCGCATTGGCCATTTGGACATCTGTCGCCCAAGTTATGGGCAAAAGAAGGGCCGGGAGTCAAACTGGCAGTTTGACTCCCGACCACTAAAAGTCGGGAATCGACCCCTTCCCGAAGTCCGAATTGGGAGTGCGATACGTCGTTGGAAAGATCTCGACGAGGGCTACAACTTTGGTTCAGACCTCGTCGCGATCCAACTCCGCAGTCGGGAGTTATGGCCGTTCAAAGTTCCGGGAGTCCCGCCGGGACGATTTCGGGACAACTCCGGGACTCCATTTCGGGAGTCCCGGGAATTTGTGCCATTTGGGTGTAGCCCCCACAACGTGGCGCAGAGTATACTATAGGGGAGTATGGTGGTGGCATACTCCCGAGCCAAGGATGTGGTGAGTCCAAGTGAGTCCGGGTCCCCGTGGCTTGTCCCAACACCAAAAGAGTGCAAATGGATTCTAACCAACTCGTGTTGGTTTGTGATGCAGGTTCGTATGATCTAAAAGCTTGATCTCTTCCTAGTCTAATCCCGGGGCTCCCAACTCGACCCTCTACCCCTTTCTAGAGTTGGAAGCCGGGAGCGTGCTACCAAGTCTCAATTCCGCAACTTGACTTTGGTGAGACCCTCAAGTGGGTTTCACCCCCGTGACTTGGGAGCGCGTCACGTTCTAGGAGTGTTTTCTATGGCAGAACCGGCCACAAAGATTTTCTATGGCGGAACCGGCCACAGAGACCATGACCATCGGCTACCAGCGACCCAAGTCCGGAGACTCAGGTCCTGAGACCCAGGTCTTGAAACCCAGGTTCTGATGAATGATGCGCACTGGACCAAGAGGCGCGTCGCCTTTTGCCGCGTCGTTCTTGAAGACCAAGAGGCGCATCGGAGGGCAGGGGAGGGGCAGGGGCAGGGGGGAGGGCAGGGCAGGGGCAGGGGAGGGGCAGGGCAAGGTAGACAGTAGAGCTTAACAGAGCGTTCAGGGTGGCTGGAGTGGCGTAGCCACGGGTTACCCACTACTCGTAATAATAATAGCTAACCTAGGCTAGCTACAAATTTATTATTTTTATTATAAATAATAAATTATGTAGTATTAATATTTATTATAATAATGAATAAATAATGAATAATAATAATAACAATAATAAAATTGTTAACCTTGGCTAGCAACCACTTACAATAATAATTGAATTAATGTTATTGTTACTATTAAATATTTAAATATATATATGAAAATTATAATGGGAATAATTATAATAAAATAATTAACCTAGGTTAGGTTTTAATTATATTATTAGATATAGAAAAACTAATACTGAATATTTATAATTAATAGTTAATAAATATTAAGTATTGAATAGTTTAATTTTTATATTAATTTATTAGTGATTATTAATTAGCTAATTTTTTCAATATTAGCCAATTAGTAGTTAATTGAATTGGTTGATATATTATTATAGTTAATATATATTTAAAATTGAATATTTTTAATGTTTAGTTAGTTAATAAATTACATAATATTTGATAATAACTAAAAATAATTAATTAGTTGGATAATTTATAAAGCGAATTAATTAATTTCTAGTTTAGTTGTTGATTAATTATTTAGAAATTTTATTGATCTTTTTTTATATTATATTCATTAAATAATTAGTAAGTTTATTTGTTAATTAATTAATAAATTAGTTGATTAGTTAGTTGTCATTTACCTACTTAATTATATTCTTTTCAAGATGAGAATGAAAGTCAAAACATATGGGATAAATATTTTTATTTGTAAATAATTTGCAATTAAAATGTTTTAGTCACAAATGATTTGCAACTAAAAATTTTATCCAATATGTTTTGGCTTTCATTCTCATATTGAAAAGTCTATAAACAAGATGTTTTGTTTTACATTTTCATATTTAAAATATGGGCATATGGGATGAATCAATAAAAACGACTTAATCCAAAATAAAATAAAAATATTCGTGTACTTACACCTAACAACTTACTTCTTTAATTTAATTACCTACCTTTCTACATACCTACCTACCTAAGTATGTATTTGGCCTAGGTAGGTAAATAGGTCTTATCTAGATGGGTAGGTAGGTATATAGATAAGTAAATACCTAGTTCAACCTACATACCTAGAGATTGATTTAATTTGAATTTGGAAAAAATCAATTAATATGTCACAATGGAAATTTGTATTACACCACGTGTCATAATATAAACCATCCAAATGTCTTAGATTATTTCAAAATAATAAAAAAATGTTTTTAAGTATTAAGAGTTGGGACATGTGGCAACACAAAACTTGTTCCCATAGTTCACAAAAAAAATTGCATCTTAATAGCAAATGACAATATGTATATGACTTGTTAAAAGATGAAGCTGTATTTCGTTGATTTTTTCTTTCATCCAAAATTCATTGTCATTTGTGAGTAGTGTCAATGCAATTTGTTTAATGTGACTATTAAGATTTTAGTTGCAAATGCCACTTTCAACTAAAAATGAGTCACATGGATTAGTTACAAAATGGCCATTTTCTATTAATGTAAGCCATGTGTCCATTCATTTCGCATTGCACACTCTACTTTCACCTTAGCGTTACATTTTCATCTCGGTTTTATTTAACCTTCAACATTTAATTTTACAACGTGTGAGTGTGGACACAAGTTGGATGCATTTGGCATGCATTTAGTTCATTACATGTTTCAAGGTCAATGGATAGCCACACATGACACCATCCGAAACGTCATGTATGCTTTCATTCAAAAAAATGGGCACACTATATGGAAAAAGTGGTGGTACCCCCTTATGTTAGGAGTTTCATTACAAGATAATCTCTACATGACCCAAAAGGACCAAGTTTTTATTGCTGTTGCGATGGTTATGACCCAACACGAGAGACAGTGGCTTCGAGTGTCATTAGTTAACCAACAAGTGCAAGCATGAAACTTAGCGTCATTGGTAAGATCCATAAGTATAGAAGGCTTCATGAAGGGCACCATTTTATTTCGATGGCCATGGAGGTGCATGGTGCACCCAAGTGTGATATGGATCGTTTCATCAAGGAATGTGCTTGTCTTTTTCACGATAGGCGATCAAGAGGTCATTTATCCTTTTTTTTTGCATTCAATTTTTCAGGCAACATGTTAATAATGCTTTTCCCTATGCTTTAACTTCTACTAGAAAGGAAAATTACGTTGGCACATGATATTTGTTCTAAACCTCCCATTACTATTAGATTTCATGATTTGCATGCAAGCGACATTATAAGGATTGTGGATGAGATAGCTTCCTACCACAAGAGGGACTAGCTTTCTTCTTCTTTTTTGGTTCTTGCAAGTTGTGCATCTTTTGACCTTCCTTTTTTTGTCTCCCCTATGATGGTTCTAGCCATCGATCTTCTATTGGATTTTTGTGATAGAGTTCCATAGTAGGGGCCCCCCATCATCATGGGCTCATATAAAAGTATTGTGCAAAATGTAATCCATTGGTATCATTTAAGTCCCCATCACATCGAGATTGGTCTATTACATGCAATATCTATATGAATGTTATTTCATATATTTTCATAAAGAAAAAAAGGAAGGTTTCATTAGATTAAGCTTGAGGGGAGGGAGCAGGGTGATGACTATGCAATGTATACAAAATATTCTCATCTGATGTTGGTGGCATTGTGATCTTGGTGGGTAGGTAGGGGGCTTGATCAAATATTAATGTGATGTGTATTACATTACACTCATCAAACACCAACAACATTGTGACCTCGGTGAGTCTTTTAAGTAGGTAGGTAGGTTGGGAGGGAAATAAAAGTAGGTCAACAGCTTAAAAAGTAAGCTAGGGTGGTGGGTGTGTTAGTTTGTAGGTAGGAGCAAGGTGATAGGTAAGTAGGTGCAGCTGGATTTGGAAACAAGGCATCGCAAACATGCTGGCCCTGGCAATAGATAAGATGTTGTGCATCTACCTACTGTGTCCACACTCTGAACACCAAAAAATCCGTTCCAATCTAAACAGTCTAAACACTTTCACCAAAGAAACTTGATCATAAATGAAATAGAAAACATTGATCATAATATTTTAAAATGTCTTGTCTATTTCATAAACATTTTCAAAGATTTTTTTAAGGCCACAAACTAATAAAAAGACACATTATTTTCAACTGAACTCATTGTTGTAACCATACAAGTGACCTCCCTTTCCAGCTCCCCCTACCCATCCCAAAGACTCAAAAATTACAAGCATTGGTTGAGTGTTGCTATCTTCAAATCTGGAGTATCAATGTACAGGAACATTGGATGCAATGCAATCAGATGATTCTGTGAAAATCAATATCATACTACAAATCAATTTCTGACATGAAGTGTAAGTAACCTCAAATCTGGAGTATAAATTTTCAAGAGCATTTCATATTGCAATGCAATCAGATGTTTCTGTGAAAGTTCATTTCAGCAACACTACATAGCACTGCAATCACAACAATAGGAAAAAGAATTATACATGTAGAACCCCAGAAATAGAAACCTGGTGTGAGCTTTTAGTGCTTTACTTGTAGTACCCAGAATTCACTGTTTCTTCCTAACATCCACGTGAAAATATGCCTGAACAATGAATAAATTGCCCATACTTTTGTCTCTCATGGTAGAATGCTTGACGGGTGCCCTGTTGCAAGAATAGATTTGGCTTTTCTAACATTCCATGGCCAGTATTTGAATGCACTTATACAAATGAGTAGGCTTAGATACCTCAGATCTTTCAGAACTATTTTCATGCAGAAAGCAAGAATCTTCTTGCGTGAATGCTAATTGGCCTTCTGTTGACCCACCAATCTACCTCCAAAGTAATATAAAAATACCTTATTTTGAACTGAAGTCGTTTTGTAAAAATGTAAGTGAACTCCCATTTCCCAAAATCAAAGCAAATAGTGCAGACATCATTCAGATCCAATACCAATTGATCAATTCGATCGCACTGTCATAAAACTCTCTTGAGTTTTGCTCCATTGCAGCCATCAATTTGGCATGTTTTCAAGTACTTCTGGGATAGGATAAATGTGGAACTGAGATAGTCAAATCAGCCTTGAAGCAACCTCAAGCAGTCCTGAAAGAACTTTAATCAGCCCTAATAAACCCTAAACCCAACCTTCATCATCTTTTAGGAAACCTTAAAATCAAGCTATAATAGAGGTAACCTTCATCAATGATCAGTGCCCTTAAAAAACAACCTTAATCAGCCCAGGAGTGAATCTTGATCATGCTTTAACAACTTTTATTATAATCTTAATCATGTCCAGTATTAAACCTTCATCAAACCGACTAACAATTAAATTTGGAACCCACAAAAAATCATTTGTCAAACAACTGTTCAAAAACCATATTCATGAGGGAATATAAACATTTTCATTTACAAAAACCACGACTGGAACCATCTCGTTGGACACATTGTGAAATTTGTTGGACACATTTGTTGATTGAAATTGTAACTTTGTGAAACACTTCATGAGACACCCTCTAGTCCTTTCCTTGAGGTCCCCTTGAGCTTTTGAGTTTGACTGGATCCAGAGAGAGCTTTTAAGAGCTCAAGTACACAATATGAGCTTCTTTACAGGGGCGTTGTGGTGAAGCTTGAATGCCATGATGTTATCATTGAAATCAAAGGCAATCATTTTTTGACACGGCAATTATATGAATCTACAAGAGAAATGACAATTACTGCATAATCTGCTAGGACTTATACTTTCATCGTCTAAGTCATACGAAAGAATGCTTCTTGGGGATGGAGATTGTGCAAGAAGAAATGCAACTTTGCAATTTACCAACGTTTTGCAAATTGTGGCGAATGTAGGACGGCGTGCAGCGTTCCTGGACCAACATTTCTTGATGAGTGCAGATAGGTATTCAGGACACTCGTTGCGTGGTAGGCGAGGCCGCAACCCGCTGTGAAGTTTTTGAAGAAGCTTGCCTAGTGGAATGCCGTCGAATGGTGTCTCGCCAGTTAGAACCTCAAAGAAAACCATTGCAAAACTGTAGACATCTGCTGACTTCTTGTATTTTCCTGGGTTGTTATCGTCTTCGAATACCTCGGGTGCTCTCCACTTAGTTGTACCCACACCCTTAGTAGTGTATCTAGAGTTGTCCGTCTTCAGTTTTGCTAAACCGAAGTCTGTGACCTTAACTTCCAGCACAGAGGAAGGAACGCGTGAATTCGTACTAGGGATCACATTTACAAGAACATTCTTTGACTTGAGATCACGGTGCATCATCCGCCCGTCGTGCAAGTATCTCATGCCTTGCGCTATCTGTAGCATTATATCGATAGCTTCAAACAACGGAAGACCTCGAGGACTTCCGTCACCTCCCTTGTTCAACTCATCTAAGTAATTGCGTAGATCCATTTGCATCAACTCCGAAACTATGACATGCTGATCTTTGTCAACTACGTACGCTATGAACCGAACAACATTTGGGTGCCGCAAGCTTGCAAACAACTGTGCTTCAGTCTCCACTACCTTGGCATTAGACCTGTCTGCAAGAAAAACCTTAGCAGCTGCTTCCAATCCAAGGAACTCACATGCAAGTACTTTTCCACCTCCTCCTTCGCCAAGAAGCCGATTTCCAATTATCACATCAGTGTATTCTAATTTCGAGCTAGGCCGATGTCCAAGACTGGAATTGCCAGGCGGCCTAAGTTGTTCTAGCACAAGGTTTGCGAGCTTAACATCCTTAGCTTCCAGCTTTACAAGCCATCCTCTAATATATTTATCCTGGATCCAGCTCTTCAAGCTATTAAGGTCTTCATTACAGGCTTTCTCGACATCTGACTCGACAGTTGACATCGACAATTCTAAATCACGGACTTCTGATAGAAGAGAGTTTCTGTGATCAAATAACAGATTTTGATTTCCATTTGCAATCACTCTCAACACTTTGACGCACGCAAAAAACTCCTTCAAGTGGAGCACAACCTTTGCTTGGAGCGATGCGGAATCCGATGAGCTGATCACCGTTTTCCACCACTGTTTGTCGGTCCACTGTGTCACTAGCAATTCGCCGCAGCTCATAACACGTCTCAATTCCACCACAGCTTTCTCACACTCGGAACCTCCAACTTCTTCTCGAGGACCGAACTTACTCGTCTCATCGAGGGCAACTGAGTATGTTTTTGCAAGGAGTTTGCTCAAGGATTTGTTAAAGTTGACCTTTTTCCGTTGCAAAGCCGCGGCCACATTTTTGCACTCCTCAAACAAACTCATACTAGTGTGAGCCATGTTGGAATCACAAAGTTCGCCCAAAAACAAAACAAAACAAAACCTACCGAGAGTAACCTTGACGAAATCACACTATGAGAGACCAAAACTGTTGTACTAAAAATCAAATCTAGAAAATTTCCACGATGAAGAACACGGTTGTATCTTCCCTACAGTTGAAACAAGTTTTGGCACCTTGAGCAAGCTCGTGGCGTTCCGACAACAAGTTGTAACTGCTCAACCTCACTTCCTCCCTCAAACCCCAAGTTCAGTATGGATGGTGATCTCCCAAATTGACGGGGAGCATGGCTTCAGCTCAATCGCGCCCGAAAGAGAGAAATTATGGTCTCCAATCTCTTGGGAACTATGTTTTTATGGAGAAACAAAATTGGCATTTGAATCTGCACACAGTCCGATTCTCCCCGACACATCCTCCGTGTACAAGACCCATCAATCGGTAGACGCGTACCGCGATGTCAGCGACCACTTTTGTCTTCGGAAACGAGTGGGGAATGCAGTGAGTCGGACGACGGCCTTTGGCACTGATGATGCAGGGTGTTCATCATCCGCTCACAAGCCGCAACTCAACACTATACACCCGCGGTTTCTTAGGTAGCTGTGGAGTCTGGACACCTCCTGGCCTACACGCTCATTGGCCCGTTGGTTTTAGGGATGGTCACTCATTGGCTGCCAGCGTAAGCGACCTTTTGGACATGTCATGTTTTGGTTTCGTTCTTAGCACGCCGAGGATTACAAAGTCTCTCCTGCGATTTTTTACATGCAATTTCCTACCTTCCTTGCTGGATGTTCCTTGACTCAAAGGGTTATTGTATAGGAGAAGGACCTGAGTACACGCCCTTCTCTCATTTGAGATCTGTGCCCGAGGCCGAGGGAACAGGTCGAAAATCACAGAAAGGCCTGTACGTAGGTCCTTATCCTATGTAAAGCAGAGTTGAGATTTTTTGCACTTTTAAATTGTTAGTATGGGAGAAGGTTCCAGATAGGATACGGGGCCTTTTGGATTTGAGGTCTCTTCCCAAAGTCCATAGGCTGAGGCGAGGGACCAAAAATCCAGAAGGCCCCAATATCAGAACCTTTCCCGACATAAGGTAGGACAGATTTTTTTCCCTTCACAAAGTATTTTTTAAAATGAAAAGAAAAAGAATAAAAAGATGGGCAGGCTGGTAGGTAACTTTAACACCATTGAAAAATTATCCTGATAGGCTGGTGGGGTACCTTCTGATGTGATTCATTTTGAGTGATTTGAAATGTTATGGGAGCGTTACCTTGAACTTTAGGAATCATTTTTTGAAGACCAAAGGAAAAAGAATAATGAAAAACTAACAAGGAGAAAAAAGAAGCTTTCCAACTTCGAAAATGCGTTTTTTATTTTTATTTTTCTCTTTGAATCCCTCTTACTTTCAAACATCATAACTTTCTTATTTCTCATTCATTTTAAACAATTTAAAGTGCTATGAGAGCACCATCTGAAGTTTTACAAATCATCTTGGAACTCTAATAATAGCAGCAGAGCGACATACAAGGAATTTTTTGTGTGCTTTTTTTGTGTGCTCAGGAACCTGCTTTGTAATGTTCAGTAATTTGTTTTTTTGAGTTTTTCACCCTCTTTACTTTGGGGGGCTGTAACTTTCTCATTTTGAATCCGTTTCGACGATTGTTAGTGTGTCAGATATGTCAACAGGAGGGGTTCAAGTTTTGTGTAGACACCACAAACAACAGACCCCTATCCAAGGATCCGGCCTGCCCTGAGCACTTAAGTGTTCGGTTACCGGCCGGTCTACCCTAATAAAGCTATCTGTAAATTAAGAAAACCACAGCACCAGAACCCTGAGTTTGGTCAGAAATAGGGTGAGATTAAGAAAAACCTGCAAAGAAGTACATTACCATATAAAACGAGAGCAGGGAACTGGGAAAACCATCAATTTTTTGGTAAACTTAGTTCATCCTGTCTTCACCCCATCTTTCCATTTTCCTGAGCGCCTCAACTGTTGCTACATATACAGTAGTCTCCCGTTTAAGTACGCACCTATTTAAGTATGCATCCCGGTTAAGTACGCATTTTTTGACAAAAAAATTAGGGTTCAAAATTATTAATTACCTCTGGTGTACGTTTTTTTAAAAAAAATTTAGAGATAAAATGATCTAAGCTTCCAATTTTCTGAAAAATTTCGGAATTGCAGAAGTTCTGGTTCAGGATTTCACAAAATTGACACAATCACAGAAGCTCTGGTTCCAGTTTTTTGCAAAAACATACAATCATCAGAAGAACCTCTAGTTTTGGGTTTATTTTGAGAACTGCTGGTCAAGGATCTGAACTGGTTCTTTGATTTTCTTGGAACCGCTTGTGAAGGGTCCCGTGTACTCAACCCTACACACTAGTTCTTTATTTGAAAAAGGAGAGAACCGCCCAACATTGGTTTAATATGGAGGACAAAAAAAACACAGATTTCAAGTGGGATCTTTTTTGTAGAACTCAAAATGGAAAAAAAAGAAAGAAGAAGAGACAAAACCCACTTAAGAAATAGAAATGCTTCACGACAGGTGCATCACCCCAACATCAGGTAAAGTGGTGAAACCCTACAAAACTTTATTAATAAACACACAGTAGATTTCGAAAATGTACAAAGGAATAATTAAAAAAGGAAAATGGAAAAGTTCCAGGATGTCAATTTAGTTCAAGTAAAGTAATCTTTTTCTTTCGTGGCTCTGTCTCTCTGAGGGAGGAGGGACCACCCAATAATGTACCTAGTTTTCATTTGGTCCCACATTTTTAGGAATGTCCACCACGTGTTCTAACTTGTGAGACTTCATGGAAACATTTCACTGAACTTGCCATAAGGGACAAGGTGATGTGATTGTGTCTCAATAGGTAGTGTGTAGTTGCAAAGTAGATTACCAAAAGTAAGCGACTTGGGAGTTGCGAATCTAAAATACGCACCTACTGGCTAAGTACGCACAAACCATGTAGGTTCAAGTTGCGTACTTAAGCGAGAGACTACTATATTTTCATTGCCCTTACATGTACTATAATTAGTCTTCAACCTTGTGCATTAAATGCTCAGTTCCAACATTTTATAGTCCGATTTAATAAAAATTTCTTACTTTACTGATACAACTGATTTGAGGTTGAAAGAGGGGTTTGGGGGTGAAAGGAGGTCCAAAGATAGGGTGACTTGGAGATAACTTTAATATAGAGAGGGTGTCAAATAGGCTTGAAAGTAGGTGTGGAAAAAAATATTATGACCAATAAAATCGCTGGATTTGGTGGGTTCAATTTCTTTTGTAGTTTTTTTTAGTGAACTACCAGTTAAATGTCAAATAGGGTTTGATAGGTTTGAGAGATCTTTAAAGTACCAATGGAAATACTAGAATGGGACTATTATTTTCAATGTTCAGCAGAATAGGGTTGTGTGTAAACTTCAAGATTTTTCTTTCAGGCCAATGGGATTGCTGGATTTGGGCGTCTAAATTTGTTTCCTTCTTTCTCTTCAGTGAACACCATCACTAAGTATCCCCAATTTATAATGGGGGTATTATTAAGCCCAAGCCAAAAATGGTGACAAACAGTTTTGAAAATAGAAATTTCATGCAGCCAATGGGAAGGCTCAGCCTGTTGGGAAAGTCCCTTAATTTATTTTTCTTTTAAGTTTTGGGGTTGGGGGGGGGAGGGAAGGATTTTCTTTTTCTTTTTTCCTTGTTCCCAACACGTTCCCTTCAAGTTCCTAATGGGTTCCCATCAGGTTCCCAATATGTCTACAGACAGGGTTCTAGCATATTACTTGTGCACTTTATTGATTTTCTTCCATCAAGTGACTGCCCAGGTTGTTTGTGGTCATTTAAAATAATGCAAAATACCAGTGGACCAAGGAAGGTTTTTGATGTCAGAGCCAATGTCCTCCATGTTACTCACTACTGTTCTCTGTAGTGTTGTACCACCTTAAGAATTGGAAATGTAAGTGCACAAGCTAGGATTCCCAGATATTCTCAAACTGTAACTCTAGAGTCTGAAAAATATAAAACCCTTTTCATATATATAAACAAGGATGAAAATCCATTAAAAAAAGTAAAAGACATGTTGAAGCAAATGTAAATGTTTAACACGAATGGGTTTAGGACAGAAATTATGAAAAATTATTACATAACTATGGAATCTATGTTTTTGGTTGTAAAATTATACTTCCACCCTTCTATTGGCTATGCAAACCTTACCATTCTCCTACCATGAACTACACACCAACAACACCAAAACTATTCACAACCAAAAGCTTTTCAAAATCTTAAACTTCCATTCTCACAAACTTTCTATTCATATTATAACTTTGTACAAAATGAAAGATGTGTTTCAAGGTCACAAACACCTCTTTAAATACTAACCAAAAGGAAACTAATCAAGAAACTTGCTAAAACTTATTTATCACATGGTTCTCCATGTGATTCCACAATTATTGACAAGCAAATAACATCACATGGTTTCCTATGTGATTCCACAATTAATGACAAGAAAACAACCTCACATGGTTTCCCATGTGACTCCACAATTAATGATAAGAAAACAACCTCACATGGTTTCCCATGTGATTCCACAATTAATGATAAAAAAACTTCACATGGTTTTCCATGTGATTCCACAATTAATGATAGGAAAACAACGTCACATGGTTCCCCATGTGATTCCATAATTAATGACAATCAAACAATATCACATGGTTTCCCATGTGATTCCACAATTAATGATAAGAAAACAACATCACATGGTTTTTCATGTGATTCCCCAATTAATCACAAGGGAACAAAATCACATGGTTCCCCATGTGAATCCATAATTAATCACAAGGGAACAAAATCACATTGTTCCCCATGTGATTCCACAATAATCAAAAGAAAACACAATCACATGGTGCACATGACTTGCACATTAACATGTGAAAGTCAATGCATCATGATCAAGTCCAACCCCTAAACTTTTCCCTCTAAACAAATTACCCAAGTAATTACTCAACAAATTACATAAACACACTAGAAAAGAAAACCGAAACCTGTGTGAAAAAAATGAAAAACTGTGACTAAGCCTGGCAGCCTACTACAAACGATTCCAAAGTAAAAATGACCACACTGCCTTTATGCATGGGAGCCATGCATTAAAAAGGTAGATGCACATGTAGAACCCCGTTCACACAATCAATGATTGCTTTTCAAATGGAAAAGCCTCCTTCATACAAACGTCTTCAGCAAACACATATTGTGGTATTCCTTTTGACCAGCAACCAGTTTTGGCCAAAGTAAAACATATGCTTTCCTCTTGAATGCCCCCAGGTATGAAACAATGGTTCCAAACCAGGCTGGGTATTAGTTTGGTTTTCTCACAAAGACCAAAGAGGGTGGTGTCATCATTGGTGTGATACCCACAATGAAACCTGCCCCTCAATTTTCTCACTTCAATGAGAACTGCTCACTTGAGAATCGTCTTATAAAGAAACAAACAGAAGTATGAGAAGCAGCCAGGGTATAAAAAAATCAAAGGAAATTTTCAATATTAGAGGTTTAGGATTAAGGGGCTACATATTCTAGGGGTAGGTTATAGAGTTATAAGTCATGCCCTGTTGAGCCTGAGTTGCACCCCTCATTTGATGCTTCATCCCTCCTGGCTGTTGTCTGCAAAGTCTTGAAATTCTATTAAATAAGGGTATGAAAATACTGAAACTCAGGATTAAATGCACCAGGCTCCAGCACATTTATAGCTACAGTGCACATAACAGCAGCAGTGATTCGTTGAAGGCGTTCAGGGAAAGAAAGGACAGGGCAAACTCAGTTTAGCACCAAATTTGCTGCTAAACTGAGTTTCATGCCCCCATCAAAGCCCAGTCGACCTTTTTTTTTTCGTGTTTTTTTGAAATCTCATCCCCTCTGTGACCAAACAGGGGGCTTCGGGAGGGATCAAAATAGGTTAGATATTTTAACTTGGGCTCCGCACTATTGTGCACACCATTGACAATCAACTCATCCATTGATAAGAAACAATTGAATTGATTTTGTGAAAATTAAGTTCCATTCAAATGAAACTATTGAATGACATTGCATGCATTTTGAATTGAGTAAATTCAAATACATTGATTGGAATTTGAATTGAATTAAATTTCAATTCAATTGACAAGAAATGGGATGCAAATTGGTAGAGAAGGTATGGAAATAAATACTTTCAAAAAACACAAATACAAAAAGATGTCATTATGTGCCTTTTTACTTGGGAATGGGCAAAATAGATTTTGAGCTAGAATTTGGTAGAACAAAATATTATGAAACCCTATAATCATCCTACCTAAACGAACCAATGAATCATCATCACTTAAATCTATTAAGGTAGAATGTCAAAGAAGTTAAACATTTTGTCATTAACCAATAACAAGTGCTATAAGATTTTGCAATCATGACTAAATTTTTTATTTTTGCAATTAGGTCAAAGAATTATTTCAAGTTTTTAATGGTTTTTAGTTGTTTTTTGGATTGATTGGTTTGTCACCAAGTTTTTGAATCAATCCTTGTCCTCATGGGTTTTTATTATGTGCAAATCATTAGGTCATATGTCTAAATCAAAACATTTCCATTTGACATTAGCTCAATAGCAATGCAAATGCAATTTTCTTCAATTTTCAATAAACCACCTATAACAATAAAACTTTGTTCATTGCACAAAAATAGGTCATCAAATAGTCACAAAAAGTTGGCCAACGAGACTATTGTTGCTTTTCATGATTATTTATACTTGAAAAGAACCAATGTTAAAAGTTTTCCAACTTTCATTACATTTTGAGTTGGTTCTTGAAACTTGGATCCATACCATGTGGCATCAAAACAATAAATGATGATGACACATGGAATTTTGCTGAAAAGTTCTAAGAAGAACTTGAAGCATTGCAAAACGAATGTGAAGATGTATGGTTTTGAGGTAATGAAATTCAAGACATGTTTTCCATGATCCCTATTAGTAAATATTTCTCTTAGTAACCTTCAAGACAAATTTTACACGATTCATAATCAATTTTTATGATCAATGAGTTATTACGAAGTCTCATAATAATATGATTTATATATTGAAGCCATGGGGGCAAGACATGGTAAGGAGCAATGTAACTGGAATATACCTAGGTATTTTTACAATATTGCAATGACAAAATTAGTGCAAAGGAAGGTTCATGAGGGCCACAAATGTGGTTGAACAATTAAAGTCATTTTTTAAACTCTACAATTTGGCTTAAATGATAGTGGTAGTTGTTTACAAAAAATGATTTGTGTGTGTAAAGGAAAACACATCCCCATTTTGATGCCTAGAGCAAAAGAAAAATAAAATTGGTTTGGTGACTAAGACCATGATGCCTATATTGCAAATTTCTCAAATTAAAAAGAGCCCATCCAATTGTTTTCTAATAATGTGGGTGTATAACCATGTGTTTCCATTATGATTGAAGATGCAAATTGTCACCATGTAAAGTGGCAACATATGTTGAGTCTAGAAAATATATGCTTTGAACATGGAACCTTTGTTGTAAACCCTAAATGTGACACAAAAAAACTGAAAAGGAGTTAGAACATTGAAGAAAATGAGACAAAATATCTACCACAAAAAAGTTAGGCTTCATAACACAACAAGAATGCCACTTGGAAAAAAGGAACAACCAACACCAAAAAGCATGGGGAGTCTGTTGGAAAAGGGGAACAACAAACACCTATAACACATTTCAGAAGCACAATGTGTTGAATGGACACACCCCAAAATAAAGGCAACAATGACCTTGAACATGGTGAAGATGATTATCAAGAATAAAATAAAATCAAAAAAGACAATCAACATATGAAAAAAGGGAGGCAATTTTAATGAAGAAGGATACATCGGAATATAATTGCAAATTTTTACAAACATCAAAATTTTGTGAGTCAAAAAATTTTAAACAATTTTTAAAAATATTCTACACAACAACCTTTCGTACATTGCAATGGAATCTTCTACAATTTAGCCACTTCCAAAATTAAACACCACATTCTTTTGTGGAATAAATAAATGAATGCTTTTATTTAAAAGTAAAGCCTTGGCACACAATGGTCTTGTTCACAAATTCAACATATATTGAAACTTAATAAACTAATTATGAAAATTGGTACATTTACATATACATCCAAGACACAAACATCATACAATACATCTTAAACACATATCCTTTTCACAAACATGTCTTATCACATCGTTTGGATCAAGTGCAATGCATTGACACCACATGCAATAAAAGCATTACTAAGAAATGTACATTATGAGTGTTTATGACATAAGCAACAAAACAAAAAGAACATGAAAGCATAAGTGGAACTATGGTAGCAAGATGACATCAGATTCAAACCAAATGATTGGATTAGTAGAAATCAACATGTTTTTCCCCTTGTATAAACAAAAATATATTTTGTCACACATTGTCCATTTTTTTCAAGTGCAATATCCAATTATGGAACATTATACACAACCAATGGCAAACTTTTTCCCTATAATACTTAATGCATATATGTTTATAAGCATACATACATTGCATTGTAAAGTTCCATTGTGGCTTGATGAGTAAACCTTTTCAGGCAGAAATTGCATGTGTTGTTAAAGTTACATGATTTCACATATCCTTCATTGCTTCTATGGCCACTTTTCCCTTAAGTTGATCAACATAAATTAACCTTGTTATATACCAAATAATGAAAGATCGAGGCAACGATTGAACAAGAGGAAAACCCACATAAACATTGCATATCCACACCTTTCTTCACATAGTGCCAAAATGCTCAAG
Source organism: Sphagnum tenellum (assembly GCA_963921925.1). Taxonomy (NCBI): domain Eukaryota; kingdom Viridiplantae; phylum Streptophyta; class Sphagnopsida; order Sphagnales; family Sphagnaceae; genus Sphagnum; species Sphagnum tenellum. Next base: position 20,883,099 of record OY998145.1, read on the forward strand.
ATTAGATATGTACATTGTTTGGGATGATCAAAGGAAACATTAACCTTTTGCCAAAACACAATATATTGAGTCTTATGTTGTTATTTTTGACTATGTTGGGACCTTTCGACCACAATATTGAATTTACTGGAAAAACAACATAATCTATTATATAATTACAACATGGTGTGTGTGTGTGTGTGTTTGTCCGTCTTTTACTTATCTTTTACTTATTTCTTTTTCTCTGACGTCATTTCATTTTCATTACCTCTCTGGCGTAATCCCATTGGCTCTCGTTCCTTGTGGAATGTTTTGGGGGGTGGGGGAAGGAGAGCCCGGTGAAGCAAGGGGGGGGGGGGGGGGGGGGGCACGGGCGGGGCAGGGCAGGGGGGGACCTGTATCTAATCAAACAAAAATAAATTTTTAAAAAAAAATTATTTTCATTATAGAACATATTTAAAAAACTATAATATTTTTAAAAAGAAAAAAGAAAATAAATAAATAAATACATAAAAACAAAAAACAAAAAGATAGACAAAATAAGAATATAAAAAATAAAAACATGAAACAAATAAAAAACTATAAAAAAGGAATGGAAACAAATGAAACAAGGAAAGGGAAATACAATAAAATAATTTTAAAAGAAAAAAATTCCAAAAATGAAAAAAAAAAGAGTAAAAAAAAAGAGAAGCCCTACTTGAAAAAAAATGAGGTGTGTCTTCTTTCTCCAAACTTCAAACTTGCATCCAAATAAAAATATATAAAAGACAATAACAAAAATAGAAAATACATAAAAATAAAAATAAAAAAGTTAAAAGTTTCTAAAACATGAACCAAGGTGGCCGAAGGCCACGGGCACCCACTAGTTAACATAATAATAGATAGGGTGTTCTTTGCAAGTTAATAGACAGGCATGTGCAGATTTTAGGTGCACCCATCCAATTGATGGGTTGTTTTGAAATCTATTCATCTACTTGTTGGGTTTTTTTTGAAAATATGAATGTTGGGTAACTAATTTAATCATGTTTTTACATCATTTTATTTTTTTTGGGTTGTCTCTTGCCTTTTTGTATCACGAGGTTTCATACCACTATGAAATGTTTAAAAAAATTCAAATGATCAATTTTTTAAATGAAATTTGTTTCATAAACATACAAATAATTAGCTTCAATTCTTTTAAATCTTATAAAAATGAGATTCTTAAAACATTGATTAGAATAAAATATGTCAATTTTGAAATAAATTAAAATTTTAATATAAAATTGGTTTTTTAAATATAAATGTTTCAAATTAATTTGATGTTATTTTAAAAAGTTCAAAAATGATTTGATGAAAATTTAATAACAAAAACAATAAGGAATTCGTTTTTAATTGATTAATTTGTTTATATTGTTGTTGCATTTTGTGTTATAAAAATTACTATTGCCGTAAATAGTAGACATGCATGTATGATTTTAAGTTTTACCAAGCATGTATGGGGCAAACACAACTAGTTTTTAATTAGTTGTGGGTGCATTTATGCTAATCATTCTCATTTTCTCATGATGAATGTCATTTGTAACATGGACATATGGGCCTTAAAACCTTTCTTTATATATCCTTTAAATATTACCATATACATCTTTTATAATTACATTCATAGCAAATTGCAAAATTTTATCATTGTAAATCCTAAATTCTTTTAGATGAATGTTGCATTTTGAACAAATCTTATTGACATGTCTTGGCCAATGTTGCATGGTTCTTTTTTTTTCATAACTGGAAGGGCAAATTTATGTCAAAAAAAATTTGTGCCTTCACAAGGTATCAAATAATAGGATTTTCAAATTATGGAAGACCTACATGTTATCAAATTGCCAATGTACACAATAACCTCAATTACCACTTTCCTTGGTTATGTTTTTGAAGATACTCACATGCTATGCACACACCATCTGCACCTTGTGATGAAAAACATTTTTTTCATATTAAATTTTTGATAATAAAAATATGTGTAAAGTCAAGAAAAGACAACGTGAATATACCAAGTTTGGTCATACATAAGGTGAGATTTTTTAAAACTTGTAAAAAAATACATTAGCATTCAACGAAGGGTGAAACTAAAAAATTCATCAATTTTGATGGTTTTTTGAGTTTCACCTTGTGATTTTTTTTTCCATGAGGGCCTTTGTAACAACAAAATAATTATTAGGAGGTGTAATTGCAAATAATAGTATGATGGTTTGGGGTAATAATATGGATAAAAATGAGGAATAAAATCATGAGCCTCATGAGCCTTACAAGGAGAATCATTTGACATAAAGGTTGCTTATGAATAATTTAGATAATTATTTCAGGTTAGTAATAATAGAAGGTCAAGTATGTAAATTTGATCAAATCCCAAACTCCAAATAATGTAAAACCTATCCATAAAAGGATGAAAAGTGATAAGGGGCACTTGATGATTAATTTGATACATGGGGAATAGATTAAGATGAATGTGGTTGACTATTCATCCACTTTTTTCCTTCAAATATATTAAGGGTAGAGATTAGAAATTTTGATTCATAATTTGCATTCAATAATTTCATGTTGTTAGTTGGATTAGAACTTATAGAAGTATCATCTGTGAATAAAAATAAGAACCCTTGAAAAAATAAAATGTGGAGAGTAATTGTGAATACTATTGTGAACACTTTATAATCTTTTGGTGAATGATCCTCGTAATAAACGTGTGTGGTAAACTTCCTTAAGGTGTAGTTCTCACATAAAGATTCAACTTAAGACACATGGATGATCCTATCCCAAAAGAATGAAAAGTATTATGTTGAAAATCATATGAATAACGAATATTGCAAGTGTTGTTTTGAAGCGTTTGATAGTGTGCCTATGTGCTAGAAGGGATTAATTAAAAATTAATTCTCATAGTTCCAAGCCCCCTCCTAGCTACACCTCCATTACTATTACGTAGATTTTCATTGCTCCTACCTATATAGGTATTATAAATCCTCTTGAACCTTGTGCATTAAATGCTGAGATTCAGCATTTCACATTGAGTTTTGGCATTTAACACTGAGATTTCCATACTTTGTAGTTAAGGGGTGAAAGACAAGGTGGACACAAGGAACTTTAAGAATTTCTTTATTGTATGCAATAGGATAAGATAAATTGGCCCATCATTGAACATTTTGGCAAACATTTTTCAATTTTTCTCCATTTTAAGTGATTTAAAATGCTATAGGAGCACCTTCTCAAACTTTACAAATCATCTTTGAATTGCAAAGCCAAAGGAGCAGCCAAAAATGAGGAGTAAAGAAAATGCATGTTTTCGAATTGCAAAATGCATCTTTTTCATTTTTCTTCATTTTGACCTGTCTTACTTCATTGGTGCCTAACTTTCTCATTTTATTTTTTTTCAAATTGAACAGTTTAAATTACTCTGAAATGGCCATCTCAAGCTCAATCAATCACCTTGTAACTCTTAAGGCAACAAAATAATATTGAAGAAATTCTTTGAGACGTTCTAAAGTAGGCTATGACCTATTCAATTGAGAATTTTCTGTAAAACCAACCCCTTACTTTAGGGGAGCTAGAACTTTCTCACCTCTAGTCCATTTGTAGTGCAATAAATGCACAAAGAGGAGAGCTCCATCTATCGTTTGGACACCATAAACAATGAGGCCCTCCTGCAAAAACAGCGAGAAACCCTAACTTAAGGGTATTATGATTGGCACCTCTTTACCCTAGTTCAAAAGTCCTTAATGTACACTAAATATGACCATGATACCATGAAGTTGAGGATCATTTTCAAATGAAATTACTTGCTACAAACTGGTCAGTAATATTGACAAGTCCAAGGTATAAAGGCTTAGTGATTTTTCACTTTTTGAAATGAACTAACTCATGGTTATGGTCAGGGAGAGGTGAACATTAAACACTAATTTATTTTAATGTACATATGCTGTTTACTCTGCAGTGGAGATGCTCTAAGAGTCAGTTTGGAAGTAATCCACCTGAGAATTGTCTAATACAAATGGGCAAGGTAGGATAGAATTTAGGGATCAGATACGTTCTTGGGACCATGGTTCTTCCTCTTGGAATTTTTTTGTTCTTATAAATCTGTAAGAGTCACCACTTGAAAACTCAATATCAAAATACAAATCAATTTCTGAGATGAACACTAGCATCTTCAAACCTAGACTCAAGTCAATGTGCAAGAGCATCGGATGCTCCGTGCAACTCAATATCATACTACAAAATTTTTTGTGACCATGGCTCCTCCTCTTGGACTTTTTTGTTCTTATAACTCTGAAGAATCACGACTTGAAAACTTGATATCAAAATACAAATCAATTTCTGAGATGAAGACTAGCATCCTCGAACCTAGACTTGAATCAATGTGCAAGAGCATCTGATGCAATGCAATCAGATGCTCCATGCAACTCAATATCATACTACAATTTCTTGTGACCGTGGTTCCTTCTCTTGGATTTTTTTGTTCTTGTAAATCTGAAGAGTCACCACTTGAACTTGATATCAAAATACAAATCAATTTCTGAAATGATGGCTAGTATCCTCAAACCTAGACTCAAATCAATGTGCAAGATCATCTGATGCAATGCAATCAGATGCTTCCATGCAACTCAATATCATACTACAAATTACCAGTTTCTTAAATGAAGGAAAGTACCCTCAAAAATCTGTAGTATCGATGTGCAAGATGCAAGAGTATCTGAAGCAATGCAATCAGATGCTTCTGCAAAAAATTGATATCATGCTACATATCAATTTTTTGAGATGAAGGCTATAACTATCTTCAAACCTGGAGTATCAATGTCCAAAGAGCACTCGATATTGCAATGCAATCGTATGATTCTGTGAAAATCAATATCATACTACAAATCAATTTCTGGCATGAAGGCTAAGTGTCCTAAAATCTGGAGTACAAATGTGCAAAGAGCACTTGACATTGCAATGCAAACAGATGTTTCTGTGAAAATTCATTTCATACTACACAACCCAACACTACAAATCACAGCAGTAGGAAAAAGAATTATACATGTAGAACCCCAGAAATAGAAACCTGAGAAATACAATCCTTATGTATCCTCAACTGTAGTCCGGATAACTTCATGAAGAGTTCATGGATTTCACTGTACTACCTGTCAACAATTCATGGAGACTAGTTGACAGTCATCTACAAAAATAATTTGTGTCCAGAAACTTGTGTGCACTTGTGCATGTCTATCTGGAAAGAAATCGCTGGTTTGTTGTTGCAAGCAGCTTCCAGGATTTAGGTTTGAGAAAGAATGCGTCTCTTACTGCAGCGAGCGAGAGCTCAATGTCCCAATGAGACAAGCTCCTTGAAGCTGCAAGATACAAGCACGACTAATAGAACAGCAAGAAGTCTTGGATAACAACCATGGGTTATACCCAAGGTGCAGGAAGCTGGAGAATGGCGTTGTGTACTAGACCCGGAAGAAGTAGAACCTGGAGAACCTGGATTAACGTTCTCGAAGTCTGAGATTGAAGAACCTGTGCTCTGGAAACTCCATGTGTGAACCCTGTGATTCACAACTCCACTTCCCGTTGCTGCTGAGAATCCAACAAACATGTACTGGTTGACGTAAGCTGAGAGGTCGATGTCGACGACGAGAAGGGGTTCAGCTGGTTTGGGGTAATCACTGGCCGTAGCAAACGGTGTGATCGAAACATTCATCTTCCGCGCTTCTCCGTCGTACTCGATCCAAGCTTTGATATGCCCTGATGTCAGATTCACAAGTTGTGAATCAGAGGAAGCCGCTTTTGCGACAACCGAGTCCAAGCTGTTGATGTCGACGCCGATGTGGTTGTTGTCGATGTCCCAGAACTCTATGTCCTTGTGAATGTCGAACTCCACAGCGACTGTGTGAGCTAGGGCATCTGGAGTAGCTGTGCTGGTATCGTTCACAGGACTGAGAAGTCCGAGCCATGGTCCCGAGCTTCCGAGAGTGGTGTTGTCTGGAGCAATCACAAATGCTAGTCCTTCTCCCATAGAAGACGACGATGCCGACGACGACAGATCATCAGCATCATCGTCAGCAGCAACCTCGATGGAGAAGATGAAGCTCGTCTGGAAAGAAAAGCTTGCTTGGGAGTTTGTGTCAATGAATTGGATTGGAGCTCGATACAAAGCTCTTCCTGAGCTTTTATGCGTGAGCTCCAATGCTAGATCCTCCTGTGCAACAGAGGCATCCCCCAGCAGAGACAAGTCTTGGTGGTTGCCGTTGTTGGAGAATTGGACAAAGGAGAACGTCGTACCTTGAGCTGCTGCACTCTTGACTACGACAGAAAACGCTACGAACACCATCACCAGCCACGTTACTGCCGCCGCGTTTGTTCCAGAATCTGCACACTCATGTGCGCCAGCTGCTCGTTTCTTCAGGCTGGTCCTGCTACACTGCCGTCGCCTTTCCTCTGGCATTTCGATCAGCGCCATCAGAACAAATGAAATCACGAAAACAATACGAAGATCAATCAGTGAACAAACTGCAATATGTTTCAAAACGCGACCACCTCTGCATCCTCCTCGCTCGCTCTCTCTCTCTCTCTCTCTCTCAGACAGCAAACATAGGTCTCAAAACCGAAGAAACCAAATTCTAGGCACCCGGACACGCACACAAACAGCGCAGATTCAAAAAAGGGAGCTACAAAGGACTCAAAGAGATTTTTGAAAAACAGAGCGATAGGTAGAAAAGTCCTTGAAAATCGACGTACCCACCACAATCCAACAACCGCAAATTCGCTGCAACAACAACAACAACAGCGACAGCGACATAATTGGCTAAGACAACTTGTCAGCTTCTTCAAAGACTCGAAGACGCGCGAGAAACCAAAAACAAGACACGCACACACAGGAGCAAGAGCAAGAAGAAGAGGAGGAGGAGGATAAGAAGAAGAAGAATAAGAAGAAGGCGGGAAACACGTAAGTACAACATCAGTGTTCGAGGAGAGGATCGTCAGGAGCGGCGCGACAGCTGAGGACGAGGAAGAAGATCAGGTCTCAGTTGCCGGCGGGCGGAGTTGCACTTGCTGCACTGCTGCGGCTGCTCTCGCACCTGTGGAGACGGACGTAAGTAATAGCCTCCTACGAGCGAGAATCAATTGGCCAAGTAATTTATGTGCCAGAGACCTCTCTCTCTCTCTCTCTTTCTTTTCTACCTACCATCTTCCTCTCAATATACCTACTGCTCCAATCTGAATTGCTTCACTGAATTTACAAACATTTCAACACTCCACTTTAACTTATTATTATGGTCCATTCACACGTCATGTTAAGTCAGTTTTAAATGAAAATCTAGGTGGCATCCTAGGTGGCACCCAATGTCATTAAATGGACCATAGCTCAATGTTAAGTAAATGCTAGGTTTAACATAAAACTTTCATGGCAACTAGGTTTAAAGTCCTAAATGGCTAGCATGGTGTTACCGGACTCAACCCTAGTAGAGTCCCTAACACCAAGTGTGAATCCACCTTTATTCTCTTTTCACTACTCTTTCTCCACACATTATTATTCTTCTTCTAACTGTCCATTTCTTTCGCACCCGAAGTATGGAGTATATGGTGCCCTCAACCCTTCTCTGTCTGTGTGTTAAGTATTCTCTCTTCTACAAATCAGTGGTTTTTTTTGTTTTTTTTGTTTTTTCCAGTTTTGTGGTGTTGCTGAAGTGGCAAGCATCCATAAGTATGTTTAGCCAAATTTGGCGATATTACAAATATGACAGTAGAAAATCCAGATCACTTCTTGATATTGTAAGCAGTTGTGGCAATTCTTAAAATAAAACCTTCATTTTGAGTCATGATTTTTTAAGGAAATTTGTGATAGAATATTCCTTTATCAAAATGTTTTTTCACAAAATGGCAACCCCCCCCCCCCCCCCCCCCCCTCCCACAAAAAAATCGCTGCCTTCAAATACTTCTCCAATATGATTTTTTTTGGGAAATCACAAAACACCTCACTCCATTTATCTTATTCTCTCTTTTCACTTTCGGTGTCTTTTGCACTCAAATTATGAGGCCAGGGGCGAGAACACTCCCTCTTTATTTGTAACCCTCTTCCTCATTCAATGTTTGGTTCAATCTGAATTCACTTCATTGAATTACATGACACACCTTAGGCCACTTCCTCTATAGATTAACTTTGTACTTTTTTGGCACCTAAATCAAGGGTCTACCCCAGCAAAAGATTATGCAAAGATTGAAAACAATGTGTTAGCTTCAACCATTCACATTGGTTCTCTTTAATTCTCACAAAGTTCATGAAAATTGTATTACAATATTATACCAGGCTCTACCAATCACTCGAGATAACTTCTCAAAAGAATTCAAGACACAAACAACCTAACAGCCAACAAACTCTTTTTTTTGTTTTCCACACCTACACACAAGACTATTCCAAGGGACTGTCGTCTATACTTGTGAGTGTGTACTTTCTATACTGATATTATAACCCTTCTCTAGACAGAGATGGAGTTTAAATGATTCAGATCTTCTGCATGACAATACAAAAGATGAGGTATACCTTCCAAACTTTATTGAACTACTATTCTACAACAACAACAAAAGAATTGAGGGGAAATTGAAAGGACTCATGTCTTATCAAAGTGCTATGTAATGGGTGCTAAAGTAGCAGTTCTACTTTTGCTAGTGACCTGTGACACAACTAATTTACCTGCCGAACATCAAGTACTAGTACAGAAGTCATACTTTGAGGAGGGTCAGCAAGGCACGGAAGTTGAGAGGTGGCCAACTCCACTGCAAAACCAAACATACTCCATAATACTAAATGAGTTGGGGGAAACCAAGCACAAAGACTTATGATGTCATGATAAAATTGTCAATGTTCAGTCCAGCAACAGAGTGATTTGTCTTTTTGCTTCCATAGATTTTCCATCCCATTGGAAGTGCAACTTTAGAAATATTTGCAAAATTAAGGAAGGATGCATATTAAATGTATGCAGATGTATATATGTACTAAATAGCAATCCATCCCTTGTAACCTGTATGCACCATATTTCGTAGTACTCTAATAATATTCTAGAAGTAGACTCTAGATAACATATACCTAACTGTACAGTTTGGTTTCAAAAGGTTTATCTTATGTTCTTGAAAGTGTTCCCATGTCCCATCTGTTTGTACTTGGTGTTTCACAACCATTGCACAAAATAATTGCATGTAAGTAATGTATAGTTGGTAACTTAAACTAAGCGTCTCCATTTTCTTCATGATAAGATGATATTCTTAGCCACTAACGACATATCAAAGTCAGTAAATTAAAACTAAATTTCTCACCTTTTTTTTTGTAAACATCACAGGAAGACATAATTAGTTGTAAAATGTAATTGTGAAGAAGAACAACTCCATCACAATCTAGTCAATAATGTAAGTTAGAGTTTGTCTTTTCTTCTTTTCTCAACCAAACAACTACTAATGTTTAATACATCCGACACAGAGAGTGTTAAATTATTTCTCCATTCTCACTCATAAACATGACAAATTAGACAATGTAAAAGCAAACACTATTTAAATGCCACCACCTGGGCCAATCATCATAATCGACTAATCAAAAGATGTCATTTTCTTTTACAAGCGCTTTTGGAGTTCGCTGTGAATACTTGTAAATCCAAACTCAGGTTCAAGATGTTCAAAGCTTATATTTCATTCAAAGTAGCATCCAGTATGTATATGTCATTGTAACATTGCCACTGCCAGTGAAGATGCTCTTTGAGTCTCTACATTATATTAAAATCATGCAACTCATGAGACTTTCAATGGCTGTTGGTTATAGAGCTTGTTTTCCTTTTACTTACTGCCATCCCTTTCACTTAAATTGATGATACTACCATTAAAATACAATCGACAACAAAAAAACAAATTCTGTAAAATGCAGATTCCAAGGCATGTTCTTCACATAAGTTTGAATTTGAAGTTGTAAGATCTTGGGAGTTTGCACTTTGCACTCTGTCATGCAGTTGAATCCCAAATCCAACAGTCAGATCTCAACTAAACCCAAAACAACAGCAACAAATCCCAAGGTTATTGTTTTGGGTTCTATTATGTCCAATTTCTATCCCAACAAGAGGTAATAATTTAGAGCATCTTTTCCAAGTGAAGAGTCAAATCTTTATAGCATGTGCTTCAACTTTAAATGCTCTTTCATAGGCTATATAAAAAACTTGGTCTTCAATATAGATACATGCAAGAGTTAATTATACAATTAAGCAATTGCAAAAAAAGATGTCCTTATGTGCCAAGTGATTTTATTGGATTTTGAGTGAATTCATTGATCCTAGCAAACAGGACCTAACGAGGATGGCTTGAATCCATTAGTATAATGACCATGGACTAATGAATTGCACCCACATTTTGTAATAATATAATATGAAATGGGTAAAACACAACAAACCCATTAATAGGACAAGCAGCCTTGTGAAGGTGACAATGGGTTTATTAAGACCCCTTTCCCTCACTGGTGTGCCCATGGCACTGCTTTTTTCCCAATTCTTTATTTTACCAATGTTGCAATTTTTTTCTCAAAATTTAGGTTTTGCACTGAAAAAAACAAAAAGAATTCAAGTTTGTCTTGAATGCTTTTTAACAATCTAGTAAGAATTCACCACAAAGGAAATCACTGGCCCCTGGTGAGGATACTTTCGGCATTTGTCCAGTTACCAGCATTCTAATTTTTACCATGAGTAGCATTGGGAATAGTGGTATCATGCAAACCACCACAATCCTATCTATTAAAAAAAAACTTGTGAAGAACCATGCTTGGAATCCTTTGAAAAACTACTTAAAAGGATATGAAAGAGTGTAGTACTTTGGAATAGGTTTACCATTAAGGGTGTTCCTCAACCAAAAGAACATCCTTTAGGTGGGTTCTGGGAATTTATGTAACACATGTATATATTTTTTCATTTCAATAATTTGGGCTTCAAACTGCTATGCACTACCAGTGATCGTCAACTCTTTTTTTTTCTTATGTTTTCATATGGTTCTCAATAATTCATCATTATTTATGTCAATCTTAAATTTAATTTATATAAATATACATTTCATTGACATGAAAATACATGTTTTATTATTTTTTTCATTTCCATGTTGGTGGGCAGGGGAAAAAAATGAAATGCTTATAAAATGAAGATAATTATTAGGAAAGTAATGAGGCAGTTAAGTTTGGAAATGAGGTAATTGTCTTTGAAATTGTCTCTTGAAATGTCTAGGGATGATCATCTATACTATCTGTAACAATGTTTTTTTAGTTGGATTATGAATAGAAAGATACTAATTATATATTTCTAAAATAATTTCAAGTTTGTAGATGCACTTGAGGTCCAACTTTCAATCCTTCTATGAGTCACTTTAATCAAATACAATAGTATTGTGTATTTTGATAATTTTACAACTATTCATATTTTCAATTATCAAAAGAAAATCATTATTAGTCATATGTTGATTTTTGATAAATGATGAAATGAAATGATTTGACCATGCATAAATTTTGCATGGAAAATTACACCAAAAAAGCAATATTAAGTTTAGATTGATCATAATGAGTCATGGCTAGTCATCTTGAGTTATTAAACTTGAAAATAGTAGCACAAGTACCAAACTAACTTCATGAATACCCATGCTTTTAAGAAGGGGTAGATCAACCTAGGCCAAAAATGTTGACGTGTAGTTAAATTTGAGACAATTCGAAATGCAACAAAAACAAAACATATGTTTTTCCTCTTGATGGGGTGAGGGCTAAAGGGTTGTGAGTTTTAAGTTTTTTGGATCTAAGTGTTTGTGTAAGACCAACAAGTTATACAGACCAAAAATATGTAATTTGTTATAAAACTGTGAAACTTTATGTTCTTTGCTACCAAATGAATGATTCATGAAACTATTCACATTAGCACATCTTTCAAATGTTCTTTTAACAAACAATAAGTTGTAAATTAAATGTCTTCATAAATTATGTTTTAAATCTTTCAACAATCTATCCAGCTTTAAGCTTTTAAATTCAAATCATATTATATGAAATCATCATCACTATACACAAAATGAAAGCACACTAGGGTGAACAAAAGATGTTGTCATGAAAAAAAAATTGGCACTATTTTGTTTTAAATTTCCACCACGCCAATATTAAAAGAAGAAGCATATGAGGTAGTTCAAAACCCAATAAGTAAGATTTTCAAAAGAAATTATGTTTTTCAATTGCTATTAAATAATTATTTATAGTATACATGTGACACTATGATATTTGTAACAATATATTACAAAGTGAAAACATATTTCAAAACCCATCAAAATGATTGTGAAATTTCATGAAATATCTATACATATATTGAATATGAAAATTGATTGAACCATTTTAATTTTGTATGAAAAGTTTCACTCATGTGATTTCTAAAAAGTACATTTAAATGAGGTTTTCATTCAAACTAACTAAAATGTGTGTAAAGGTTAAAAATATGTTGAAAATGTATTGTCCTTTGGAAGATAACAAGAATTGTGTTAACCATTTTGTGTCAAAAATCCATTTTATGTTTCTCAAAACACAAGATGAAATGAAAAAACATTTGTCACCAACATAATATTGCACCTTTTTTTTAAAAAAAATAATCCATTTTCTTGCCTCACACAACAAGAAAACATGGCTTATTTTACTAAAAATATTAATTAAAAAAAAAACCAATATGTGACATTTATGATTTGACCAACTAGTCATATTGGGGAAGTCATTTTGTACATGTCTAAGTTGATTACATGTTTTTTCATTGATAGGGTAAAATCAAGCTAAGAGGAGTCAATTTTGACATAACCAGTCCTTGGTTTTGATGTTTATAAGTTTCATACATTAAGTTAATGTTGAAAATATATGTTGTATTTAAGTGAAGCCCTTTCTAATATGTTAATTTAGCATCTAGTAAAATTTGAAAGTAATCCAATAAATATAAAATATATTTTAACACATTTTTAAGCTTGTAACCAATGTTTTTTAACACAATGAAATAGTGTAAAAACATTGTTTAAACACCATTGTTTAGCATTACCTTAAAACATTTCATCCAATCTTGTGCTATCACATCATCTTTTTAGGACTACTCATAGTGATTTAAGAGGTTGCCGTTGGCTCCTACTAATCTATTTTTACCCAATGCTTCTTTTTATTACTAGTATTTATGTTGGTCTTTTTGTTCATTTCAATTAATCAATTGTCATGTTTTGGTAGTCAAAATGAATGACAATGTGACTCAATAAATAGGCAATGAAGTATAGGTCATAGGCACTTATTTTCTAAAATCATGATACAAAAATCTAATTAATAAATGGTAGTAGGTAAGTGGGTTTAATATCTACCTACCTACCCTCCAATGTACAACCTACACACCTATGTATATATGTGTACATTTTTACATACTTAAAATATGTACATATCCATCTATATATAGTATGTAATATATGTTCATAACAAGGACTATTGAATCTTGTCTTATGCAACCACAAGTCAATGTTTAAATAACAATTGACCACCACGTGACTTTTTTATATATAATTTAAATAATAAAATGTTTATTTGATTATAACCTTGTCCATTTTTATTAAATGTGTACGTGTTTTGAATCCTATTTCATTATTTAAAATATTATCTTTTACAACTTGTCCTTTGCAACTAAAAATCTCAAATTTTGCTACTATTGCAATTGCCAAAATCAGAGCATATGACATTTTTACTTGCAAACAAAAAAATTCTTCTAGTGTTTAATTAAATGTCAAATTTGACCAAGTGGTTAGAAGGGCCATTTTAGTCAATTGAACCAATTAAAAAAAACATTTCACTTCAACAACTAGGGCTTTTAGTCAAATTGAACAATTGTTTAATCAAAACAAACAAGGTAATCAAGTTGAATAGCTTGAAAAAGCTTGATTTTTTGTGGTGCTAGCTTGTGTTCACTTTAATATGTTTACACCTTAAAACTTCAATTTTTAATCTTTATCCAATCATTTATCATGTCATTCATAAAATGTGAGTCATATATACAATCTAATTGTTAATGATGATCTTACGATTCATTAAAGATGATTCAATATAGTGTAATGAATCAACTTAAAATTTAAATATGTCTAATTTCTAAAATATAAGACACCCTTGACTTTAAATATAACAAAGTTCTAGAAATAATTTTCTTTAACTAACCATCTATTTACTACTATCATATATTTATGTCTTACTCCACATTTACATATCCAAATTACAACCCCATGTGTTACTTGTATAAGTTACATAGCCTCATGTCTCCTACACATGTTACATCATCACCCCCAAACTTATTATGAATCTCATCTTCATAATAATATATCAAAGACCCTCTTTGATTTATAATGAGTTTTGCAATTTGTATAGGGAGAACCATCAACATGATTAGATTTATAGAAACTATTATTGAAAAATACCTTTTTGATGACATAAAAGCTTGATCCATTTTGGTAGTAGTTTTTTATAGGCCCTATGATGATGCTAAACATTTAACATCATGACAATATTTTTCTCTTCGACCTCTCTACTTTCATCTTTTTGTTAATTTGTTTTTTCACTATAAAAAATTTGCATACTAATGATTAGTTTTAAATTGAAATTATCACCTATAGTGTCCAATCACTTTGGACAACTTGCAAAACATAATGTCACACATCATGTGACACCCAGTCACATATTCCATGCATCTAGACTAAGATTTTTCATACACTTCTTGGATGTCCACATGCTTAATTGCACCAAGGTTGCAACTATGACCAAACATATAAACATGTGCATATACATATGATGATACATGTCCAATGCATACCTTTTGTATAGGTTATAAAAGGTAGGTAGGTAGCTTAACCTAGGTAGCAACCTTGTATTGAATTAGTAACATAGGCTAGGTAGTCAACTAAACAACCTAGGCCTAGCTTTAGGTTAAATAGTTTGGTTAGCAACTTAGGTAGCCTTGCTAACAACCTAAGACTAACTTTTACATATAGATAGGTTAGGTTGAAAATTTGAACCATCTTTGAACCCCTCATTTCCATGTTGGAACAAGTCTTTTACTATTGCATCACATCTTTAATAAACAATACTTTGTGTGTTAAGTAAGGTCTTACTATCAAAGCATTACAATGCCTTAAGAACCAATGGTGGAACTTGAGGTACAAGGTGTAATGCTTTAACAACATGACCCTTTGTAATGTAAAAGTACAAAGCAATTTACAATTATTTTGCGATCATAAGAAACATCTTACACCTACTTTATAAACACAAGAAAAACCTTACACCTATTAAGTAGGTGTAAGTTGCCTCCTCTTTGTGAGGAAGCTATATTCCTAGATTAATTCAAGTGGCCTCTAAATACACAAAAGAAAATAGTTGAATATTTTATGTCATTATATTATTATCATTTTTTTTTCCCTAACCAACCCAGGTAGTTTAATTTTACTACCCTACTTAGCATAAGTACTTAATAATCACAATCTTAATACCCAATGATTTAATAATGAAATTTGTGTGATATTTGTTCATTCATATGTTGACATGTTTCACACATAAATATTATGCATTGATAACATGTTTAACACATGAATATATAAAATGACATGAAATTCATTCATTCATTCATAAGTTCATGCTTCATATGTTAACACATTCATTTGTGTATAAGACATGTTTTAATACATAAAAATTTGAGCACAAAACATATAAACTTATAAATGAATGAACTTTGCACAATTTTTTTTACTAAACTATTTCAATTTAAGCACCTTTAAAAGCTTGATTGACTTTAAATACTAAAAACCAAATGTAATGTAAACCACAACTTCATGCAGCACAGGTTGCTTGAAGTTGCGATTTACAATTTGCTTGATGTTGTAGTTTAAAAGTACAATCCATTTGTTTAGGATGCCTTGGTAAAGGATACTTCAAATCAACAAAAACTCTTTAAAAGTTTACCTTTCTTTTCATTTCATTAGGGCCTTTCAATTCCGATTCATTTAAGCTCTCAATTTGGGCACATGTGGTGTCAACTTCTGGATCCTTGGTAACCATATTAAAAGCCCTCTTTTGATTACCCATTTGAGCTGTTATGCACACAATTCACAAAGGAGCTTATTGACAACGCAAAAAGCCCCTAACACAAATTTTCACAAATTTATAACTAATTCAAAAAGGATTTCAAAACTCAACTTCAACTTGGGTTGAGCTTTTACTCATCTTGTCCTTAAGGAAAAAATAAATTTAGGAGAAAATTGAAGTCTAAATTTACTCCCTGCAGCTTATTCTGACAGGTGCTTCTACATTACCTAAGCTGCTTTCAAGAAGGAAAATTGATGGGCATTATCTTCTTCTTATTATGAGGTACCAGTACTCCATTTTGAGTCCCCTTACAGGAGGGATCCTGTCTCTGGCTCCTTTGGAAGAAAAAACAGTCGGGTGATTTTCACCTGGAAATTTGGTAGAAGATTTACATATATTAGCATATTATAGGAATTTCTTGCATAGAAGTGTCAGAGCAGCGCACTTGTGAATGATTTGCTGAATTTTGCTTCAGGCATTTGAACAGTTAGTACCTTTGCTGATTCCTTGAAGAACACAGAGATCCCAATCCAACATTTGTCTTTTGTCCAACGTCTGCCCTTGATGGTGTCAGGAGTTGTTGTACATTGGTCTTCCCTCCTGAACAGGGTTTTCCAAATGGCAACAGATTGTACCCTGGTAGATTTTCCCGCCTCCTCCCAACCTCACAGACTGGTGCACCTGGATGGTGCTACAATGTCAAACCATGGTCCACTCCACATGTACATGGGATCGTGTCACAAATTATTTGGGTTCAATTCATGGAATCACTCTGGACCACTTAAAACAACACTAGAGAAAAAAACCTGTCAATAACAGCAAGTTTGCATACCAGACCGGATTACACTACCACATGTCTTGGAAAAAAGAAACTTTCTTAAAAGTCAAGAATGCAACTTCACAGCAATGGGAAAAGAAGTGGGGCACATTATGATCCCCTATTTAACAACCATAGTCACCTACAAAGAATCATATCCTGGCAAGGCACTTGACAAGCTAAATCTTTCTTCAAGACAGGTACCTAATCCTGGTTTACATACAAAAAGGTTCACACAGCCCACCAACCAGGCCATCTTCATGTAAATACAAATAGATTCAAGCAGGGCCTGACTGGCATGTGTGTCCCAACCACCAAACCCCATTGGCTGTAGCGGACCTAGGAATGTCCCAACTGTTTTGCATGAAGGTCTCTGAACTAGGTAACAAAGATAGAAAAGAAAGTCACATACTGTTATAGAATGCCCGACACATCTCACAAGAAATAGTGAAGGGATGACTTCACTGTGGTTACCACCTGCAACCCTACATCCCTAAGCATGTTGCAGAAATAAACTACCAGGTGTTGCTCACCAATTCAAACATATCCCCCAATACAATGTGGCAAAGTGCCAGATCAACTGACAGTGCCATCCTAAGAGCAGCATCCACTCTTCTGAACAATGGCTTGTCCAGCTTTCATCTGGACGGTGCTAGGCTTGCTGCTAGTCATTGCAGGCTGACTTGCCATCCTGCAGAGAAATGCCAAAACATTATTGATAATCAATATTCATCACAATAAATGAAGTTGGACATGACATAAAACATGTCTGTCAAACAAAAATTGGACTGTCAGACACATCAACCAGAAATGACCAGAATACCTGTTCTTGATCTCTGCAGCCATTGTCATGAAAGCCTGCTCCACATTAGTGGCATTTTTTGCACTGGTCTCCAAGAATGGGATGCCTATATCATCAGCAAAAGCCTGAAAATAGAAAATACCAACAGCTTGGATCAAGATTTTGCAAATTGACACATTCTGTGTTCCTGAAACAAATATATCCAATGAGATAGCAGAGAAAACGACAAAAAACCACTTAAAACCCCTTCACAGGTAACTGTCATATCAGTTCCAGCCAACCCAAAAACATAGCAAGATCAGGTGTGGTCACAACCTTGTGAGTATCACTCATAAAGTATCAGACTGTCACCCTCATCATGAAAGACTAGGAAAGCAGATGGAAATTAGTTGGCAGCCACAAGGGAAAGAAGAAAAAAGAGTAGAAAACTAGAACTCGCAATAGCTCTTTCTTGGAAACCATGAACTGCAAATTACAATCCTTACCTTAGCTGTCTGGTAGTCAACAACCTTTTTGGTGGCCAGGTCAGACTTATTGCCCACAAGCAACTTGTTCACATTCTCACTGGCATATCGGTCAATCTCATTCAGCCATTGCTTCACATTGTTGAAACTCTCCTGGTCTGTGACATCATAGACCACCTGCATGTGTGCAATTGACTCCAATCATTACTACACGTCATTGGATACAATCATCCAAGCATTAAAAAAGTTCAATTTGTCCACATTGAGAACACATGTACAAGAGGTACTACACTGAGCACAAGACAGGAAACCTAAGCCTGGAGTTGAATGAATAAATTGCAAGAACTGAATCAGGGAAGTCTCATATATTTCTGTGCTTATCACAAGTGTGGCAGAACACTAATATTTTTTCTCCTATCAAATATTGGCAGAAGACAAGGGCACAAATGTATGATGCATGCCACATACTATGATTCCATGAGCTCCACGGTAGTAGCTGCTGGTGATTGTTCTGAAACGCTCCTGTCCAGCTGTGTCCCACTGCAATCACAATTGCCAGACATTTTTAGATCATAGATTCTATAATTGACAGCTTTCTCAAGCCCTCCATAGAGTTATCTGAAGAAAATGTTTGCTTCAGAAATCAGCAGTGTTCAGAGCACCAAAAAAGTGTCCAGAAAATGCTTACAATTTGCAACTTAATTGTCTTCCCATCCAGCTCCACAGTACGGATTTTCTGTTCTCACACAAGTCAAAAAAGAATCTCAGGTTTCCAAGATACTCAAAAACCATTCAGAACTACAGCATTGGGGAACCATCTGAATTACAACTAGATATCCAAAACAATTCCCAAATTCCACCATATGGTGCTAAGCTTACCAACAATAGGGCAGGCCTATGGGAAGTAACTAGATTGGCAGACGTGTAGATTCATGCTAACACAGAGGAGTACAGGTCAAGATACTTACGAAGTCAACTCCAATTGTGCTGATGTAGCTCTCCAAGTAAGAATCATCCTGCATCAGAACCAGTGTTGGGAGCTGACCATGGACAGAACTAAAAACTATCTTATCTGTCATACTTAATGGACTGACCATGTCACAAAACACTTTGAAGGCCTAATGCAAATCTGTCCTGAACAAAGTTCTTCACTAGTCTACAGTCTTAAAAGGGATACCACCAGTAAGAATCCATAACATCTGACTCAATGAGACAGAAAACACCCTGTCAATCACATCTCTACTGCAAGCATGACTAAAAATTCACAGCTCAATAAAGGGAGGGATATCATACTGCAAAACGCAGAAGAAGGCAAGATTTTCCAACGCCTGAATCTCCAATCAGCAGCAACTTGAAAAGATAGTCACTGCATCCACATTCAAGTGAGGCAAGTATTAATGGGGCTCAGGGACTGCTCTGCAGATCACATCACAATAAAAGAAAACACTTAAATCAATTAGCCAAGCAACAAAACCTAAAAATAAAGTTTGCCTGAGAGAAACTCCCACACTTCACACATGTCCTGCTTCAGCTTGTGACTAATGGTACTAGCATACACACCAGAAATGCTTCTACCTTCTGTGAGCATCTAGCCAACACAAATGGGATTCACCATCCCTCATAAAACCTGGGTGATTTTGGACATAGCCATCCAATGAACATGGTATGGAAGTTGCAGGAGGCACACAGCAAATCATGACATAGAGCCACAGCATGATCCTTGTGAGAACATCATTTGGAACAAGATGGGTTCATTTGATACCATGATAAGCACTTTTCCCGCACCCAAAGTTTTAGCTAGTGACCATTAAAGAAATGACTTGATACTCTAATGTGCCTGAAAGAACCCATGTCAAATAACCCAGCCTTCATCTTCAAGCACAAAACTGAAAAAAATTTGTTCAAAGTTCTATTTGACTTCCCCAAAGCAAAGAGATTGCTAATAATATAAGAGTGTATCTGCAGAATCTGTATGATGAACAAAATTTCCAGCCCAAAAATCTGTGAGAGAAACCTCTAAATCCACAAAAGGAAACTCTAAATGCCTGGGCAGGAAACTTTTTCTCAAGTACATAAACCATTTTCTTCCAAATTTTTAACACAATCAGACAGCAGCCAACCATTAACTGAGCAATATACCATGATTAAGATTATAAGCACAGGAAACTCTGTGATGCTCTGAACTAGAGTAGATATTGCTACAACAGTTGAAAGATGGCTTAGCATGCTGGCAGACCGCTATGACTTTTAGGTGAACATTACCAATACAAATTGTTGGATCTACAATCTTTCATCGAAAAGCAGAAAGGAAAACAAACATAAATCTCCTTGCCAACAAATAGAGAAAACAAGGAAAACCATGCCACTCCGGATGTTCAGACCCTCATCTCTACGTGCCAAAAGAACAGGAACGACCCTGTCAGGCATGAATTCCAAATTGCATGATGAAAAATGTGAGTCTACATTCAAATGATGAAAGAGTCCCCCATCTCTCAGACGGACACCAAGACCGACTTCCTTCTCCAAAAGAAAAAAGACCATCGGAATCAAATTCAGTCATATGAAATCGAAACATCACCCCACATCCCAAACCCGACTCCCGAATCTCGACACTTCAACCACGAGAGAATCGCACACATAGCCGACAAAAACGAAGAAAAGGAGACGAGAGAGAGAGAGAGAGAGAGAGAAAGACTCACTATTCGGGATTCATCTTGCACGAAGCAGACCACCACAAACAGGATCGGTTTTCTGGAGCTACACGCCACTCACAACCGACCACGATCTAGAGGATCACCGGACACCGTCCAAGTTCTGCTCCTCCTTCTCCTCTCCGCCGGCAGACCACGGATGATGGTGCGCAGGATTCTGGAACGGGAAAGAGTACCACACGCAAGAGGCAGAAACAGGAGTAAATGGAAAGACCAAAAGAAAGAGAAGGAGAGGCAAAGGAGAGCAGAGGACAAGAGAGGAGCGAGAGCGATGGCGCAAGAAAGCGAGGGTTTGTGACAACGAACGTCGCTTTACACTCGGGAAACAACTTCGCGCTGAAAAACAAAAAGGAAATTCCCGTCTCTGGAAAAGGCATAATAGGGTCGTAAGTGGCTATTCCACCTACGGCGGGTACATTCCAATCCATAATAGTCACCATTCCAACTGAGGCGGTTACATTCCAGTCCATAGCAGTCACCATTCCAACTGAGGCGGTTACATTCCATTCCATAACAGTGACCATGCCAACCGGAGGCAGTTCACATTCCACAACAAAACGGTGACCCATCACAACCTGGGGTGGGTACAATTCTAGTCCATAACAGTCACCATTCCAACTGAGGTGGTACATTCCAGTACAAACCAGTGACCATTCCATCCAAGGTGGTTGCATTCCAGTCCATAATATGACGGTAGAATAAACACCTTTCTTGTTGCTGATCACTTTCACTTCACAATTTTAGAGGGTTTGGAATTTATGCAAACCCTAGTAGAATTTGACCTAATTTATTATTGCTTTTCTAAACAGATTTAAATTCTCTAGTTATATTTATATAAGTACAAATGTTTCAAAGGGTTAATAGTCAAGCCTTGTTTTTTCAGACAATTTATTAGGGTTAATTGGTTTTACATTATTTTTGGTGTTATGCACTAGTTGCACAAAACTAAGACTACAAATTATTTTTAATTGCGTGGAATATAATGGAAAAAAATTTAGTTTTAAATCAAGGCAATTTCAAAAAATATTACAAGTTAGGCATCATTGGCCAACACTTTCCAAAAATTCAATGGAATATGGTAAGACTTGTGGTGTGTGCAAGCATGAAAAAAAAACAAATTAGGTAGTCATGTTCATTTACGCCCAATTCCACCATTGAAACCATTTGAAAAGTTGAGGATTAATTTGATGAGCTTCTTTCGTATTAGTCTAAAGGATAATAAAATGTTTGTAACGACAACAAATTACTTCATTAAATGGCCTTCAAGTAAAGCTTTTGAAGATTGCAAAGGAAGATGTGACAAGGTTTATACAAAAGACAATTGTGATGCAATTCAAAACATTTTTTTTTAAATAGTTCAAATTTTGATGCACGATTTACAAATAATGTTATTGAAGAATTCATGAACAAATTAACCATCAAACATTGCACAACTACAACATACAATCCTAACATGAACAATTTGGTTGAGTTCACAAACAAGGTGTTATGCAACATCTTGCAAAACAAAATGAAAAATGTGAAAACTTGAACAATTGGAACAATAAATATACATCTTGTGATGTGGGTGTATAATCTCACATTCAAGATCATCCATAGGATTCACTTCCTTTTGACTTGCATAATAAATGAACTCAACAAATTACCCATTCAACATGAAATACAATAGTTTTGCACATGGTGAAATGACATTGGTTGGGAATGAAATAGTTTCAACAAAAAAAGGCTTTTAGAGTTTGTGAAATTAGAGAAAAACCAAATGCAAGTTTAACAAGTCATCAAGCTAGCCCAAACATATGAAAAAAATATTTTAGCAAGAAACTAAAACCATGAAAGGTCGAAAAGGAGACTTGGTCAAGGTTTATGATACTCACCACAATTGTAGGATTTTTCAAAGTTATTTCTAAAATGGTATGGTCTATGCATAATCACAAAGGTCTTTTCCAATAGCAATAGACAAAATTGTTCATTTCAATAGAAAGGA
This sequence comes from Sphagnum tenellum, assembly GCA_963921925.1. Lineage (NCBI taxonomy): Eukaryota > Viridiplantae > Streptophyta > Sphagnopsida > Sphagnales > Sphagnaceae > Sphagnum > Sphagnum tenellum. The sequence continues at coordinate 20,905,976 of OY998145.1, forward strand.
GTATGAAAAGGTCAAGTATAACAAACTCAAGAGTTTCCACAATAGTTCGTTGTTGTTTCAAAAATATAATAACAAAGTAAATATGGGATTGGGACAAAAGCATACTTGGGTGGGACCATATGGAATGTGAAAACTTCAATTTGTTGGGCTCGTAAAACTTTATAACAACAATGAAGGGCACACTTAGGAAAAGATTTTTGTTCCAAAACTTTATGAGTACATTACCCAAATCTTGTAGTATTTGAAATTTTAATGAAATCAACAAAATTTTGAATTTTGATTGACAATGAATGCAAATAATGTTCCATGAATGTCATTCAAGGGGTTCCTTTGGGTGAGGAACATAAAAAGAATGTGTTGTTTTAGGTTTTTTTTTTCCATTAATTTCTAATAGTACCTCAAATGTCATTCTATTTTTGTTAATAGATTGGGAAATTATTATTAGTTGTCAATTTTCAAAGGTCAAGAACATGGAGTCCCGAATGGCCATTGATGTAAAGAACACAAAGTAAATAGTAGTTCTTCACATTTCTTATTGCCTCCATGATGAATTATGGTCATTCCTAAGGCATGTACTCAATAAATTTATTTATTTATTTATTTAGATATGATGTGTATGTGTATGTGTAAGGAAGTTTAAAAATAAAAGGTTGTGAATGGGTTATAAATCAATTTTCTTTTAATGCCAATAGATAGTATAAATGTTTTAATATTTATGTTCATAGGTGGGGAAGACATAGCTCACATGGTGCAAACCAATTAATTAAAAATGGTCTATTTGAATTTTAGTTGAACTTTGTTTTAATTTTGGCAAAGTGGTTCCTATTAATACCACCCAAGGATGTTTTCACTTATTGTTAGAATGATGAATCAATATGAAAAATAAATAATAGACTTTATGGGCATTACATTTAAGGATTCTTCAACTAAGGACTTAGTTTGGACTCAAATACATGGGTTACTTAACTATTTCAAGTTAGACATAAATAAAAGTTAATTAAGTTGACGTCACTTGTGACATTTAACACTATAAATTGAAGAAGCATATATCAAATAATATAAAGATTCATCCATGGAAAAAATTAATGTTTTAATAGATTAGTAGGTGACATAACATCACTATCCTAAAATTAATGAATGATAATATCAATTAAATTTAGCTTTACATGAAAATGATGGATGAGTCATGATGAATCATCCACTTTTCTTTCAAGTATTTAAGGGGTAGTGGAAGGAGCTTTGGGCTCATTCTCCATTTTTATGATTTTAATCTATCATTAAGTTGTGATAGGTTTTTTTATGCATAATGAATTTATGATATTATAATAAACCCATGTGTTGGTTGTGAATTCTCTCATAAAAGAAAATTTACATGTGTATTTCATGATTGATCCCCATAATGCAAGGTCTTTGAGCATGTGCAACATAAATTCCGCATAGATCTATGTGATCTTAGCCCAAAACATGTAAGATTCACCCCTTGTATTGTATTCAATCTACCTTGCGTTAAAAATGATTTATTTTAAAAATAGCCTCATATATGTCTACTACAATGGGTTGGGTCTAGGTTTTGATCAAGTTTGGTCTAAGAGGCAAATGGCTGACATGTTTACATGGATTATACCCAAATTGGAACTAAACATGGTGGGTTTACATGGACCTTAGAATTGAACCCAACATGATTTAAGTGTTTTTTTTTAAGCTCAAGTCATATGTTTAAATAGGGATTCGGGTCCTAGGTTTAAGGTTTACCATTGATTTAATAGGTTTTAAGTAATGAACCTTAATTATCCTTGGCATCACAATGAAGGTTCAAGCCTTTTTCTTCTTACATTACATTGGGGTTCGCACAAAGATGTCCTTCCTTCACTATCAAGGTCCATAATTAAAGGTCCATGATTTTTATCTTTATTTGTAATCTATTTATTTTTTATCTTGATCTTAGATTTATATAGTGCGTGTCCATGGCCAACACATGCATTTTCAGCACCTACAACAAATGGTATAGTGGACAATCTCTCTTGTGTGGTCCCTCTAATGGATAATGGTTTTGATTTGTCATGTGCGATTTGAATCTTAAAAGCATATGCACTAGAACTTTGGAGAATTAATGATTTCCATTTTAAGTGCCCAAATCAAAACTATTAGGTAAACGAACCTTAAATAATAGATGTTTGTGTTTATCTTTTCCTTTTTTGTAAACCTTAATTTCATGGTATACCATATGATTTTCCAAAATCCATATTTGCCTTAACAAAATGAGGCTCCCACTTTGTTCTTTACACATATGATCAAAAACTTATATTGTATATCCAATCATTTTCAAGAATTCTCTTTAAAGTCATTGTCATAGGATTCAACATAGTTTGTTATTGAAAACTAGTTTTAATGTTTTTGAAAACCCTTTGAAACCTAAGACCAACCTTGAATCTAGCTTCAAAATTGTCCCAAATAAAGGTCTAAATTTTGTCCCACCTTGAATTCAAAACCAATAAGTCTCATAAAGCCTAAAACCATTAACTTAGGGACTAACATCTAAAAAATTAGAACCAAGGTTTTAAAATTGACAAGTTTTGATTTTTGAGAACATTTCCCATAGCTAGTTCATAGGAAGGTTCAAATAATTATATTTGAGCTTGATGGCTCTTTTAAGAACCAAGCATTAACCAACTTTCATCCAAATCCATCCTAAGCTACATTAGCTTTTAAAGATGAACCAAAATAGCAACATTTATGTTAACACCAACAAAAAATGCATTTTTTGCATTGTGGCATGAGGAACATTCTAAACAAACGAACTCTTAACATTTTTTCATAATGATAACTAATTAACATGTTGTGCACAAACACTAATCTTTTTAAGGAAAAAGTATAATGGAACACTTTTTTTTGGTTTGTTTGTGCAAGAGTTCACATTCTCCAATTGTAAAACATTAATATTTTCTGATTTTTTGCTTAAAATATAATTCACACTAAAATCAAAACAAAGGTTCCATGATTTTCAACCAAATCCATAAAACAAAAGTATTAAAAATCATTTTTTTTTTTGCGGTAATGTGTGTGTGTGTGTGTGCATGTATGTTATTATGAATAGTGTTTTTTTTTTTTTCAAAAAATTTTTTTTGTTGCAAAAGTGGCAAATTTATGCTGAGAAAACATATGTTACACCAAAAATCAATGTATTCCAATTTTTCTCAAAATAATTCAGAAAATATCAAAAATGTGCTACCAAAACAAATCATCAGTTACCATTGTTGGTCTAATATTGATTGGCAAACATACCAATTGAATTTGGGTAGTGGGTACATTGTGAAACTTGCATATCATGAATCAAAAATTCATATCCAAAAAAAATAAAATCCATATTAGAGTTGTCCATATATCAATGTTCACTTTTTTTCTAACATGGTATTTAGATGAATTCACATCTTGACATGAACAATTCAAGGAGGTATCAAATATTGATTATCAATAGATAGGTAAAATCATTTTAAAATTTTACCTATTTTGACAAAACAATTGTTTGTGCTTGAATTGCACATTTGGCTAATTATGTGGATAAAAATGGGTGGGTATTCATGAATACTTGGGGCCTAATTGTCCAATTAGAAGGTGAAAACAAAAAATGAAATTTGATACTAGATGTAATATCTCACTATCATTAGTTGATATTAATTTATGCCATGCATTAGAAATTAAAAATTTGAAAATCTGAAAGGTGTGAAGGCCTAAGCTTTCCTTTCATTCACTTTAGGACAAAAACATCGAACCCATATGAGGAGGAGAATGAATGAGCCATTCAAAAGCAAAGGCCAAGGATTGGTGGGAGTCCAAATGGCCTTGAAATTGCCAAAAGGTGAAAATGAAATGACACAAACTTGGGTGAAATAAATACCACATCTTTGAAATGAATTTCATTAATTAGATAACCAAAAAATAATATAATTAATAATTTCCACTTCATATGTGGCTTAAATGTTCTTATAGATGATGGCCACTTTTTTTACATTGTCTTGTGGATGATCAACTATCAAACTATTGTGTTGTTCTACATACATATACGTCTTTGCATGACCCCCAATGTAGTAATGGAGATATGACAACACAAGATTTTTTTCATTTGGGTCCCTTTGTAATATAATTATGATATTCTTTAAATTGCACGAATATCTAGTTCAAACATGTTCAATAAGTTTGTGGTAAAATTTTCATGCATTGAACCATGTTGGTAGAAATGACTATTTGCAACTGATTTGATACCCAACCTTCCATGAAATGGAAAAGAAATTATTGAAGATTTTTAATTCATAAATCAAAAGTATATATATATTAACATGACTATATATATTTTTTATTTTTCTTTTGATGTAGTCGTGCTAATAGGAGCCACTACCACCCACCTAGCTGATTATTTTAAGGAATATTCTTGAAATATTTTCAAACAAATTCTTTTAAAATCTTTTTAATTTTTTTTTTACTATCTTGTTAAGATTTGTGTTAAAAAATTTGCAGAAAATATGTCATTTTCAAAGTTTTCCAAGTCCATTTACAAGTTCTTTTATTACTTAAAAAAAATGGTTATGGATATTACATTATTTTTAAAATTCCAAATGTCAATGAAATAACTTCATATTTTGAATTTTTCTAAAGTAAGATATTAGATTTGATAATGTGTAAAAACTTTAACTTATTTTCAAGTTAAATGTTTTTCAATAAAAATTTGGTGGAAAAAACACAAAATTAAATAGTAGTTATGACTATTTTTGATTCCTATTAGCATGATTGCACCCATATATAAATTAGAAATGTTTTTGTGAAGCTTGTTAAAAGAAAAGAAATATCGATGACAATAGATAAATATAATAGAGCAGAGAAAAAAAATTAAACCATTTTTTAACACATTTTCCACAAGTTCATTACAACAAGCTATTTTTAAATTTGCGTTGCAAAATTAGATGCTCCAAATGAAAACAAAATTGATTATTGAAAAAGAATTTTAATCACATGTTATGAACAAAAATAATGACATGGAAATATTTCATAAAGCTTTGTAATCAAAAGCAAAACAAACAATCTCTTCACAACAAAAGTGTGGATGAACTTGCAATAAAACATTGTTGACAATGAATATTTTTTACAAAAAGAAAGGAAATATTTTTTTCATTTTTGGGACCTCATTGGAATCAATATCCCATTTGTTGGCACTTTCATTTCATGGGCAACATTGTTAAACTATATCTTGTGTTTTTGCAAACTCCATAAATTGCCTCATCAACAAGAAAAGGGGGGTGGGGGTGCCTTATATATATTTATATAGGTGAATTTTTTTTAAAAAGTGACCAAACCATATAACCCTCCCAAATCAAAAAGCCTCTTACTTTACCTTTGGTACCATTGGAAATCCCATGAGGAGACAATGCATGTTTGTTATTGAATTGCAATTTTGGGATCAACAAAGCAAACATCAAAATGATTTTCTTCCTCAAAACATTATTTTATTTTCCTACAATGGAATTTAACAATTTGCCATTAGAATTCAAAAATTAAGCCCACTTTGATTAAAGTAGTAGTGGGATGGGTGACTTTATAAAGAAGTTTAATATATTTGGGCCAAAAATGGAAAGACCCATTAATGTTGTCTCTATTGCATCAAGTCATGTTAAAGCATGACAAATTCGTTCGATCATGTTAAGAACTGAAACAAATACATAATTGATACCTAGTGGTCTCCACTCATTTTAGCTTTAATTCATGTATGGTTTATATCATTCTTGTCATACCAAGCCCTAGTTTATGTGCCATACCAACATTTACCACCGATGTTGCATTGAAATATATATTATAACAATATAATATAGTCTAATATCTATAGGATAACTTGGAGAAAAGAACAATAATCAAGTTATAAATGTTTTCAAAAACTTCAAAATAAGATCAAACTAAAATCAACAATGTACTTCCTTTAGGTGTTTGCATGTTATTAATTGGTTCCATTATATACCAACATTATTGGTTTGGTTTTGATTCTTGACCTTTTATAAGTGTACACATATTTGGATGGGATAAAGGAAGTAACCAAATCCAAAGTTGGCCAATTTTAGAGCCAATAAACCCATTGTCCATAGTCCCACAAATTAATAAAAGTCAAATTAAATGAAACAAATTATGTACTTTAGTTGAAAGAAAACACTTTGAAATAATTCATCATTAACAATTCCCATTTGAAAAGTTTATGATTAGGTGAACCTTAGGACCATTACTTGGCAAATCACTATTACTAACAAATGTGTTTTTTCATTATTATGACACACCATTGTTGACAACTTTTTTTATAAAAATGGCAACTATTGAAACTTGACAACATATCATCCGACAACTAAAATGTTGAATCTTGCAATCTAGTGATTTGAAAATTGATGAATTTTCTCTATAAAAAAAGGAAATAAATGCCAAGATATCTTTATTTGAGTTTTTTGTTGCCACATTATTAATAAATAAATAAAACTAATCACTAATTAGTATGGGTGCACATTATAAATGATAATTAGCAATATTGTTCTTGCCACAATTTTGAAATGGTTATAAAAAATCTATTTTGGTGGTAACAAAGGTTGACAAAGTGTAATTATTGGGAAATTGCAAATATGTTGAAGGTATTGCTTTATACACCAATAAGATTTAGTTTGGTTTTGAAGACTCATATTCATAAAAATATAATGTAACACCTAGGTTGGTTGGCAACAACATGCATGATAATATTTTTTTTCATTAATGTTCAAAAATAGAAATAATATTATTTTATAATTTGACATTATATTAAATAATGAAGCTAGTGTGCTTGAGAGTTTCTTTGATTATATTTTTGGCATGGAAGGCACCTATTTTCATAAAACTAATTCAATTCCAAAAAAGACTTTGAGCTTAACTAGCTGAAGTATTATCATATATACCAACATCACACAAACATATTGATACAACACTACCATTGGTTTTTACCATATGTATTTAATTACCACATTTATGATATAGGGGTCACTTTTTGTATTTTCAAAGTACGTCATACATTTGAAAGGTATTTTTTTCTACTTAATTTTAAATGAGATGGATGTTAATATATATATTAATATATTTGCAAAAATAAAAATTATGACCATTGATAAATATTTAAACTTAATTGCAATAGAAAAAAATTCAATACTTTCAAATGCCTTGTTTAGTTTATAAATGTTTCAAAGGTTTTTTCTAGGAGGCTATTTTTTAAAAAATTTCTTTAATAAATTCTACCTCTTTGGAATAATAAAGAATCACCTTATTTTGAATTGACGTCCTTTTGTAAAAATGTGAGTGAATTCCCATGCATTTACATAATAATATGATTTAGGAATTCATATTTTTTAGTATTTTTTGTGTACATGTTTTATTTGTATCCATTGATTAATGATAGGCCATTATCATAAACAGAACCTAATAATTGGTGGTTATCAATTCGTTTTTCAAAAATATATATGCAATTTTAAGAAACAAAAATTAATTGATTTCTAATATATAATTGTGGTCCTCAAAAATTTGAAACTCATTTTAGTATGTAACCAATTTTTTTCAAAAGATCTAAGAATTCATCAAATAACCTTCTTTTAAATTGTCAATTATTTCATGAAAACCATTAATTCTTTGAAACTTTTAGAAAAAAATGGAATCCCAAGTTCTTTGATTTCTGATTTTATATTTAAAAATAACCAAAATGGGAAGTTATCAAAAAAATCACATAACTAGCCAACACTAGTTTTGACCCTTGTTAATGCATTCATTATAGTTTGGTGCTGATGAATGGTAATGAGCAACAATAAACAATCTTGTCCTAGGATAATTACATGTTACATGAAAGTAATTTTCCAAGTTCCCAATTGAAATAATTAATTCATTTTGTGAAATATATATTTCAATATATTCATTCTTAATGTGTTTCAATTAGTGTTCCCAAGGATTCAACAATGTTCTCAAAATAGCCTTAGCCCATTGATATCTATATAAATAAACTTCAATCTATACAAATAACCTTGTCCACGAGTTCAAATATACAAAGAATTTCAAAGTTGTTTACCTAAATTGCGGAAAATCTCAATCTTTCTAATGACCCTTGTAAAACAAATTGAAGTTGGCAAAACTGTTTCCAACTCATTTGTCCTCCTAATTCACAACTTTTTCAATATGAACCCTATTTAATTATTTCCTTAAATATTACCAAAATTTCCTTCATTACATGTTGTTATGTGTGTTACTAATTGAAATTATTTTATGAACAAAAGACTTTAATTGAAAGATGAAAAACATTAATCATGAATGTGCATGTGCATGTTCAACATTTAACCATCATTCTTCAACAATATTGAATGTTTCAATTACTAATTCCAATTCAAAATAAACAAAAAAAATTCAATCAATTCAATCAATATTGGACAAAAAAATGTGGATTAGGCATGGAATTGTTGCCTAAGGTACAATTTTTCTTTTGGGGTTTGTTATAGGTTCAGGAATTTCGTAATATATTTGTTAATTATTGAGGAAATTATAGTTAAACCAAGATGGATGCATGACCTAAACATCTTAGGTAAGGAAAAATGGTGGAAAATGTAACCACTCATTGAAACTTTGAGTGTTTTCCAACACTACGAAACCCACCTTTATGCAATTTTTTCAATTTCTACACACATTATATTAAATGTTTCATTATAGTCTCACATTGCAAATTTTTGAGCATCATGTTATGTTATACCCATATCACTAACTAGCCCACCCACTTTTATGTTCTTGAGTGTGAATTGGGTGCATTTTTTATTTTTCAAAAAGTTGATAGTTGAATGGGATCAAAAGCCTTATTAATGAGGTCTAGTTCTTAGAGTAGGTTGAAGCTCCAAGCTATTTCTTACTATGATTTCAACATAACCTTTAAAGCCTTGCAATCTTTTCCTACTATGAATTGTAGTGTTTGGCCATGGGTTGGTATGCCTTGATGCCATCATTACACATTTTGACTTTATTATTAGTAGAACCTTTGAATACATATGAATAAATCACACTTGGACAACCTTGGTAAAAACCCTTTTTGAAAACTAAAACAAACAATTCCAAAAAGAAGTGAGAACTACTCAACACTAACATTGACATATACATATTTTTGTGTTGTCCATCCCTATTGTTAATATTTGTCATTCGTACATGAACAAGAAATTAAGCCATGTCCAAAAATTTCCTATTTTCTAATGTCAATGTTAATTTTAGATAACCTTGGTGAGTTGTAATCTTGAGAACAAGTGTAACAATTCAAACTTGGGTTTAATGTTTTTTGTTCAATTGAAAGTAATTGTTCTTCACGAAGCTTTGCATATGCTGTAGCCTTTGCATTTGCTTCATCTTTCCTTGCTTTCTCCTCTGCCAAAATAATTCCTTCAATGTTGGGGAGCTCATCAATCCAAAAGTCCAAAGTTGTGTCTTCCCATTGAGGTTTGATTTCCCTAATATTCTTCAATTCTTCTTGTTTAACTCTGTAACCCAAGTAAATATTTATTATTATTATAAATTCAATTCAATTAGATTGAAGTTTTTTGTGCACATATATATGATTGGTCGACTTCAAATCCATTTTTTCCAAAAAACAATATTTTAGGTGGCATTTGCATAGAACTTGATTTGATATAAATGGTCTTAGATTATTTAGCACCAACTTTGGGAAAGTTCTTGTATTTTCAAATAGTGATACTTTAGACACTATTGTCTATTAAATGTTTCAATAGTTTTTATGCATGAACATGTTTTGAAGATTTAAAGCCACTTGGTCTACGACAAAAATTTGCCAAAACCCATTTGCAAGTCTTTTAATTGAAATACTTCATTAAGGAAATTTTTGACATGGTCAATCACATATTATGGAGGTTCAATATGAATAACATACTTCAACTTGCATGGTATAATTTCCTTTGGTGGAGAGGGTGGTTGTTTGGGAAGCTTATGCAATGCTCTTAAGTGATCAATTTCACCTTTGAACCTCTTGTAATATTTTTGAGTATTCAATTTGTTAGCTTTTAACCTACATGCATGTATTTAAAGAAACAATAAAATAAGCATACATCAATTACTTGTGGAATTAATCATGGATGTTTTTATTTTAAAAATAAAAACATATTAAAAAAGGTATAAATTTGAAATATTAAAAAAATTAGTCATAGTTCAAATAAATTGGCCATGATGCAAAAGCTTTGTCATGTGCAATGTTTGTTTTGGGGGTGAAAATTCATAAACCATCAAGACATAATTAAATGACAATTTTATGCCTTGCTACTTTGGTTTAAATGAAAATTTTAATAATTATTTATAGATATATATAATGTTAACATGAATGAAAATAGTTACATTTCAGTGACTTGTAATGCTTCTATTTCGAGGTCATCTAACACACTTTTTATGTTCCAAGGTGTATTAGGTGGCACCCAATATTGAGGTCGAATCCACATTGTGCTAGCTCGACGTGTCTACATAAATATATTAAAGCATCACATGAACCAAATTTAGATGTAATGACATTGTGCAAAATTATGGAAATTTTTCATCAAAACACATAATGAAAATATGATTTATAAACAAAACATATACAACATCAATTCAATTTTTTGTATGATACAATGTGAGTTTTTTTCTTTTCATACCACTAATTGAATTTATAAGCATATGTATCATGAGTTGATTATAGAAGAGACATTAGAACATATATAATAGTGTGTTAGTTTACTATGCAACTATTAATATGACAAGCTTCTCTTTTGAAAAGCAACAAAGGTTTTGATGAGGTTTTTCAAAATAGGTAATCATTACTCGAGGGACTTGTGGGTGATAGGAAATTGGATGGATGAGCTTGGGAAGCTTGGGAAGCCAATAACATTGTAACCTCCTAAGTTCGGGCTTCATATGTAAACGAACAAGTGTGCATGTGTTGTTTAATAGGAAATGACCATCCTCTCTATCATAAAATGGTCGAGGTGGAATCAATCTCACACCACAATGATCCCATCTTCTTGGTGGTTTAAACCCAAACACATTTGGATCCTTGATGTTGGACCATATCCAATCATGTGCTTCCTTAGCCTACAAAATTATTTACAAATCTTGACAAGATATAAGGGTAAAATATGTTAGATTGTTGCAAATGGGGTGCAAGTCTTAAGTTATTGGATGATGTCAATTATTGTGTAATGATAAGCTAAAAAAACTTCAATTCTTTACAATGGCGAATTTAAAAACATTTTGATACAATTGACCACAACATCTATACATAAAGGTAACTGCAAAGTATTGGTATAATTGATGATCTAATGATTAATGTATTCACAATTTTTTTAAATATCATATTTCAATAGGTTAATTAAATTCATGTGAAATGCAATATAATGATTATTATTGCACATCAAACTTTGTGGAAATTTTAAGATTTAGAAATGAATCAAGTTACTTGAGGATTCCTCTCAAATTGGCCATCACTCATGACGCGATCATCCCAAGTGTAATCCATTTGCCCCACCCTTCCAACGCTTGCATTCCTTGGTGCAATACGTTTTCGAAATAATCGTTGTGGTGCTCCATCATTCCACATAGGAGGTTGTGAATGATCTAAATAACCCGGATATTCCCCAAGCCTATGTGAATATTTCCCATAAATTGGAGGATTTGGAAGTAGTTCTAACATGCTTTGTGGATTTTGCACTTTTGAACTACTAATGAGCACATTTGTTGAAAAATGTTGTTTTGGACTTGAGATTTTGCTTCTTGTAGCTTGTGATGTGCAAGCATGTGTTGAACAATTTGATTGTTGACTAGAAACTTGTGGACTAGCCATTTTCATTAATTCAATTTCAATGTTTTTCACTTAAGCATCCTTATGCCACACCCTTTTCATGAAAAAAACAATGCTAACAAAATCATACAAAAATGTTAAATGCTTCTTCTACTTCACACATACACTTGACTTAGAAAGAATAATAATAATTGAAACGTTTATTCTACTTCACACATACATTTTGACTAAGAGAAAGTGATAACAATTGAAACACTTCTTCTACTTCACATGTACATCTTGACTTAAAGAGAGTAATAACAATTGAAGCCCATGAACACAAACAAAATTGAGATCATACGTTTGACAATGCTTGATCCAAGTGAAACAAATGCAAGTGAATATCATTCACATGCAAAGAAACACAAAAAACTTGCCCATGTTGAATCTAAGAAATTCAAACATTCAAGATTATTCGAAAGCAATTTGTCTTGCCTTCTACATGTTAAGCTAGAAAATTTTCTAACCTGCAAAAACACTAAAAGTTTGCCACCAACAATAGCAACATAAATTCATCAATTGCTCTTTTCCACTTGCCAAGACAATCTACCCTCAAGTGGGAATATGGTGTACCCAAAAGAAAAAAATCACCAAATCATTATCTAGCACTCTTACAAGCAAAAGAAAATATCACTAAAATCATAGGTATCTAATACTCATTGAAACCCAATAAAAAAAAATCACCAAATAATGGGTTTAAAAGACTCTTGCAAACAAAATATTTTTCGCCAAATTTTAAAAAATAAAATAAAAGTACCAATGTGATAATAATACTCTTCATCTTGAAAAACAAAAGCTCTCCAAATTGAGAGAGAACAAAAAGGAAGAAGAGTTGATGAAAACAAGACATTAAAAGTATATATATCATTTAACTTAATAATAAAAACACACACAAAACCTCCCAATTTTTTTTTTTTAAACCAAAAAAAAAAAAAACCAGATCTCAAAAAGAAAATATACAATAATAATGATAATTGGTACTCATTTACAACTCATTTGTATAGCAATGTTTTTAAATATATTAAAAAAATTGAATTAATCTATTATAAAATAATAATAATAATAATAATAATATCCTAGTGGCTTTTTTGAATGGTCGGTTCAGTCCCCAAAACGTAACGTTTCGCTCGAAAGTTTGTGTCTTTAAATGCTCGCGCGAGAGAGACAGAAAGGAGCTCCTTTTTTGTAACTGCCATGGAGTTCTAGGGTTACAATAGCAAGCAAGGATCCATTTCCCAACGAGAAGCTCAAAGGATTCAAACAAAGACCCCCGGCGATGGCCCCTAATTTCGGTGCCTTGCGAGCTTTTGAGGAATAAATTTTGCTGCAGTGGCTGCATAACAAGAAAGAAAGAAAGAAAGAAAGGACTTCTTTGTGTAGAACAGCAATGAAGGAAGGACTTGATGTTTTTGAGGAGTGATCGAGGATCTGAAACTGTTGCGGTCGTTTTTGTTGTTGTTGTTGCAGCAACGACTGCAAGTTGTAGTATCTGCAGATTTAAGGAAGTATTTTTGAAGTAGTATTCTCCACCTGTTGCAAATTATAGCATGGGATTTCAAGAAGTAGCTCGCATTTTCAAAGTATTTTGCATCTGCAAACTGTAACTTGCATCAGATTCTGCAAGCTGTCTACAGCAGAGAATTTAAGGAAGTATTTTGCATCTCCAACTAGTACTGCATCTGAACAACTGGATTTCAGGATGTATTTCGCATCTCCAAAGTGTTTTGCATCTGCAATTGTTGCATCAGATCCTGCAAGCTGTCTATAGCAGCGGATTGAAGGAAGTATTTTGCATCTCCTGCAACTGTTTTTGCATCAGGTGATCCTGCAAGTTGTAGCTGCCAGAGGCTGAACATTTGATGAAAGCATAATTTTGCATCTCCTGTAACTGTTGTTCATACCAAAAGACCATACCAAAAAGGCTTGGAAATATGGAATCAAATCATTGCTGCAACAAGTGGAAAATTTGTGTCAGTAGCCATGGCTGCAATCACGCTTTAAATTCCGCTGCTGCTTGTGCTGTTTTCGAGAGTTTTGTGTCGTCGTCGTCGTCATAAATTCGCCTCAAAGAAGCTATAGCGTCGCCTAGAATCAAAATCAACAGCAATCAGGATTTCCTAGATCATGCATGCATGCAGCCATCTGTCTCTCGGACTACGTTACACAAAAGCATAAGTTTCGTCGACTCGTGGCGGTTCCTCCAAGTCTTTGCTAATCTCGAGTCCCCTCGCCGCACACCAAGCATCCAGCAGAATTCGGAAGCAGCAGCAGCAAAATAAGAAGAGCATGCAAAGAGGACAAAGAATACCTAATCGAGCTGCACATGATATAAGAAGAGAGCGCGCTAGCTAGCTGCTCACATGCAGAAGAGTAATTACGGAATTCTTTCAGATACTTGTTACAAGTAGTGTGTGAAACTGTACAGCACCTTGTGTTTTTGTTGCTAATTAGGGACTACAGCGAACAGCAGACTACTCGGATTGTCTTCAGGAATGGCAGTGGACATCGTCGGAGTCGAAGAAGGATTCTAAAAGCTGCGAAATTTTCCTTTGGAGACAGAAGGGGTTTGTGTTTTGTCTGTCTGTGCGCTTTGAATCTCTGAGTTTTGTAGTAGTTTGCTTTCGTGTTGATCTCGCGGTGTTCTCGAATTCCAAGAGTTTCGATTCCAAGATTCTGGTATATATCACAACGAGAGAATGCCTCGTGGACGACCAGCAAAAGGGGCCAAAAAAGGCCGACCTGTGAAGGCCGCAGCTGATGAAGTCGAAGCTGGTAGGTTTTCCTTCATTCTTCTCTTCACTGCAGTTGTAGAAACTCCATGCTTCGGAGGGCTAGAAAGATATGATGTTGATGATGTTGAGAAAGTTGCACATGTTGGTGAATCTTCTTCTCTTTGATCTAGCAGTACTCAAGCCTCCCAATTGCTCGAGCCTCGCAATTTGCTTCCGGCAACAACCCGTCTGCTTAGGGTATGGAGGGTTTATGCAGCAGCAATAGCATTTCCTATGCGATCTTTAAAAAAATTCTGAGCATCTTGTCATCTCCTGCAAACCCTAAACTTTAAACCCATTTGTCTTCCCATCTCTGAGCAGCTTGATCCCAGACCTGCAAAAGAAGTTCAGTTCAAGGTTTCTTAAACAGTATGGGTTTAGGGCACAAAGTGATGATCAGTGAAGCTCCCTATCATTTTACTCTTGAAGGTTGTGTTGTATTTGTGTCATGTTCAAGTTGAGTTGCTAAGTTTTTTGTGTCAGAAATGAGAAATTCTGAGAAGGTGATATTGGAAAATGATGGAGATGATGATGCTCTTGATGTGATTATGCAAGGTTTGTATCTTCAACCTTTCACATGATTCAGGAACACATCTATGCTGTGCTTTATTTTGGTCCACAGTTCACATGATGTATTTCCTCTCTAGAATTCAACATTGACAGATTGTCTATTGCAGAGCCAAAAGATAGAGCAAGAAAGCGCAAGTCTGAAGAAGTTTCAGACACTAAGGAATCTGAGCAAAACATAGCCTCAGACTCGAAGACAGAACAAAATGAAGAACAGGAGGAGGAATTAGCAGAGAGATCCAAGCAAGAAGGACCTGAAGAGATTGAAGTTTCAGACACTAAGGAATCCCAGCAAAATATAGCATCAGAGCAGAAGACAGAACAAAAGGAAGAGCAGGAGGAACACGACTTAGTGGAGAGTTCGAAGCAAGAAGAACCTGAGGAGATTAACAGTTTAGACACTGAGGAATCTGAGCAAAATGTAGCCTCAGAGCAGAAGAAGGAACAAAAGGAAGAGCAGAAGGGGAAGCAGGAGCAGGACTTACCAGAGAGGTCCAAGCAAGAAGAACCTGAAGAGATTGAAGTTTCAGACACTAAGGAATCCAAGCAAAACATAGCCTCAGAGCAAAAGATGGAAGAAAAGGAGAAGGAGCAGAACTTAGTAGAGCAGTTCAAGCAAGAACCTGAAGAAAATGACGCTTCAGAACACAAGGCAGAAGACAGAAAGGGTGATGGAAATGATGAGTTGAAACAAGGACCTAAACAAGTCCTCATAAATCGGGCACCAGTACTTACACTGTGGGTTGCAGTCGTTGCAGAGAGAGAGGGCTACACATTTGAGGAAGGATTATCATTTGGAAAATTGATATCAGGCCTTTTTGCTCGCACCAAGGGCAAGCGGATTGGCATCTTTGATGATGAAATGGAATCAGAGGTTCAAAAGGCAGCTGAGAAGGGTGGTTCCAAAAACCAGAAGAAAAGAAAGTTGGAGGAGGTGGAGAGGTTTGAGGTCTTTGGAATGAAGCTTCCTGGTAAAAGACTAGAGAATGGACTTCGTCCTGCAGTCCAGAATGGTAAACCGATTTATCCAAATGTGGTGAGTGCATACCTCCATCGAGCATCAGGTGTGGATTTTGATCCTGTGAAAGGTAAGAAATGCTTTCATAGCACTTTGATTTCTTCAACAATCTTCATTGATTTCTGCAGCAATCTTCTGACTATGATATTGCAAAAAAATGCATCAGTTGCAGATCATTGGTTAAGATTTCTAATTGTATGATGTTATGACAGAGCTCAAATCAACAGCATTGCAAACCTCATGTGGATCCATATGCACTCAAGGAAATGTACTTTGCAGAAGTGAAACTTAGAGAATCTATATGAGCATTATGAACTAAGTTTCTTGATCCTTTTTGCTTATGAACATGAGGTTTTTTTAATGTGCAGCTGCAATGGAAGAGCTGGCAAGAGCAATTCCTTCTGACAAGATTGGGAATGAGGCATACCATCTTTATGAGAAATTTAGGCCACAAGTGCAAGATGGACGAAAAGGATGGGGTGCTAAAGGTGTTTTGGACTTGAACCTTATCCAGCATTTAGCACAGGAATATACAAAGAGTTGAAAATCAGGAGAGCCCGTCTGTCACACTGCAAAAGCAAGTCATGGGACTGTAAAAATGTATAGTGTATTTTGAACAAAGGTTGTTTATAGCTGTATAGCAGATGAAAAAAAAATGTCCCCATTTTTCAGTTTGAGCAAGGGAAATGCGGAACAGATATGGAGAGTTCGGACATTTACATGTCTCTTCAGGCAGGCATAAGGTGAAGAAGATGCACAATTCTGTTAACAGACACCCAGACAATACCTGGCAATACTCTGAGATCTTGTCTGCGGCCTGCATGGGTCAGATTCAAATATGTTCTTCTCATGCCCAAAGTCACTATCAGCTCCTAGGTATTCACTTGATGCAGAAGATACAAAGCATCAATGAAATCAGAAAACAGAAGTTGAAGACTGAAAGGGTTGCTGCTTCTTATGCTGAATGTAATTGCAATCAAAACAAAGTTATCAGCAAGCAAAGAATTCCTCCAGCTGAGTGATTATTGCATGCACAACAGTACATGAACTTTTGCATGTTACAAAAACTTGAACCCAACTTTGCATTAGCAATCTGTTCGATTCTCTCTAGATTTGGGTGCACAAAAAACCTACACAACTATTGTTCAAAAAGGGAAATTCTTCTTCAGAAAAGTGTTTAGGGTTTAGGGACCCAATAAGCAGGAGCAGACATGATTACCAGGATATCATTCACTGATGTGATGGATCTAAAGCACAGCAGCAAGTACTTCTGGTGAGCAGCCAGGTTTTACAATCTGCTTCACCTGCGCCACACATGCACCACATCAATGCATTCAGTTGTGGACTTTGTATGCCTGTTGCTGCACTTTATGTTTACTGTACACTGGCACCGGTCTCATGCCAACAAGAAAAAGCCAAGAGAACTGTGCCAATTTTACCTTCTCAAGGTATGTGCACAGCTACTGGATATTTCCAATGTAGTTGTTTCCTTCTGTGGATAGGATTTATTGGATTGAATTGAAGCCTTCTATGATTGAATTGGAGCCAGCACCTTCAAGCTGGATCAGACCTGGGTTTCTGTACAAATCCTCCATAAACCAGGTACTTGCATTCTGAGTTAGCAATATGTTCCACAGACAAAACACAATTAAGTTACGCTCTATTATGCACCCAAAAGACCAATGACAGCACCACAAAATCACCCACACATCAGTGACAACAAATCTGTTGCCAAAAAACCAGCCTTCTTTGTCACATGAGTTCTGCATACTCCTGATGCAAATAGAAAATAACTAAAGGAAATTTTTTGTTGATTGTAACAGCAGACCCAGAGAGCCAAGAAAAGGAATGTTTTCAACAAGACCTTCTGGCAGAAGGATCACACCATGATATTTTGCTGTAATCTACTGTTCCACCTTCAGGACTACAAGCTTGATGGCTGAATGATGACTTAACAGATAGAAGCAAACACTGACTGAGAATATGCAGCCTCAGGTAATTTGCTGCATCCAGAAAAACTCCCACTAGACTTGCAGATCCTCCAGATAGAAGGCACTCATATGTTGCTCCCGTTGGGCTCAACTTGCATCCCTAATCTGCTGTGTTACATCAAACAATGTCATCCTTGACATTGCAACTGCCTCACCAAGTATGAACTGGTACCAAAAACATCACATTGTCCTGCAAACAATCAATCTCAAGTACATGCAATTCTCTTGGCCACACAGTACAACAAAATTAAGCATCTTGCAAGTGCAATCTAGTTACTGTATTGGGTTACCAACTAGAAAGTCCATTCCCATGAAATGTGAGACACCTGCCTTCCCATAAAGCCTGCTGAAGTAGTACTCCAGAAGCAGAAGTGCTTTTCCAGGTGGCTGTGCCTCTTGGCATTTACCTTTTCAGCAAAGAAAGTATCAGTACAGATGTTGCCAATAAGCTGTGAGTACACACCTGCAATTCACATATCCACTTGTCAAGAACCATGCTTCCTGCTTCCCATCATACCAAAACCATCCACAAAATCTGAAGTACAATGATAACAACCTTCCATCAAGACCAATCAATGCTCTACCCTTCTGCATGGAAGAAACATGTTCAAGACTGCTAAAACTGTGATCCAGACTTGTTCTATATATACCTTGCAGGTGTTGCCAAACCTGACATCGGTCTCAACAAACTGATTCTTCAACTCTCCATCAAATTGTAATGGGTTTGCCAATCACCTGTAGGGGTAAGAAGTATACATGTTGAATTTCAGTCCAGTTGTGTCATTGCTAAAACAAGCTGATAACTTTATCAAAATACTGACAATCTTTTAAAGGTTTTGTTCCACTGCTTTCACTGACTTGAGACAGCATATAAAGAAGACCACCCAATACACAACAATGAAAAAGGCAAGAATCAAAGAGAAAAAGCACAACCAAAGTACAAGCAAGTGGAAGAGCACCTTAGTTGCACATCCAGATGCAGCAAAAGTTTCCACCAACTGTGCAGCATTTGTGTATGTGCTGCAGCCTGGTTCAAAATCCAACCACAAAGATCTAGTAGACCAATCTTTATACTGAATTTCTGACCTGCTTTTTATGACAATGCCAACATGAGACATCCTGGAGGATTAAGTAGAGGCTAGATCTCTTCCTTGACAGAGATGGAAAATTTACAACACCACAATGTGTACAATGTGAATCATCAAAGTCTGCCACAATCTAATCCTCACAACTAGAAAGCAAAACAAGAAGTTGTAGACCTTGATTATTGACAAGTAGAATCATTACATGCAAAGATGCGAACTGTGTATAACAACAAAGAACTATGAGGATCTTGCAAGTTCATGATCCAAAAGACATATAGTAAGCAAACACTATTTGCAGCTAGCTAACATGCTTAGGATACACTTGTTGGTCATCTATACACACAAAACAAAAGCATTGTAAAACATACATACATGAATAGATGGCCCATGCATTAATAACAAAGCAAACGATATCCTAAATTAGTGGAAATTTGGTAGGAGGAAGCATGTGATCACCTTAACTATGTACTTATCTAATAGTTGTGCTTATTTAATTAGGATGGATGCATTAACTGAAAAGTCCAACTTAGTCAGCATCAACACACATAGAAACTTGGTAGCAAATAGAACTCAACTTTGACCACACATCGAATAACTTATTTTGACACTCCCATGTAGTCACACCTTGAGTTTTCTAAGTCCTAGGGCCAAGTACACAATAGGTGCTTAGGACCTAAAAGGCCTTTTGTTAGAATGTTAGCCCACATGTTTGACGTTGGGCAACATAGGAATTTAACTTCTTTAGCAACAACCATGTCTTTCACATAGTGATGTTGGATATCAATGTGTTTTTTCCTATTGTGATGAATATGATTCTTGATTACTATTGAACTACCTTGGATGTATGTGTGTATTATTGTAGGTTTGTTTTGTGTGAATCCTAATCATTCAATAGCCTCCGAATCCATACAACTTCTTTGGTGGTTGGCAAGCCTACTCAACTTCAATAATAAATAGTTCCATTGTAGGTTGTCATTGCTACTCCAACCTACGATTGTAGTTCCCAAAAGAAAAACATATTCAATGGTCGATTGCCTTGTCTCTAAATCTTCACTTTAGTTCAAGTCGTAGTAAGACATGAAAGTCATTTCATTTTTTTTTCCCATTCCTATCAATTGGAGCTAATGATCACATGCACCTTGGAGGTACCTCATGATACATTTCACGACTTTTCAATGTTCATATCCTAGCTTTTGCATGAATTGACTTACAGTTGTTATTGATGTTGCAATGTTAAACCCAATTGTAATCATGGCATACATGATATAAATCGAACAGTTGCCTTGTATGATATTTTTCTCATTTTAATAATCTCCTTTTTGGAACCAAGAGTTTATTCCTTGTTGAGTTGGACATTGACATCAAGAGGAGTCATTAATAACTTTGATTCTTCCATTCCAAACTACTTGAATGCTTTGGTGCCTATGTATTCAACTTGACCAAGGTTGATCATCCTCTTCATGCGATCTTTGGTCACTTGGATGCCCAAACAAAAAAGAAGCTCTTCCAAATCTTTCATGTCAAACTTTTCAAAAAGTCTTGTTTTGATCCTTTTGATTTCATCAATATTTTTATTGAAAATCAATAAGTCATCCATGTAGAATACTAAATAAACAATTTGTTTTCATTCCATCAAGAAATAGATGTTTGTATTAAATCTACATTGATTGAGGCCCTTTTGCTTTAGAAAACCATCAATCCTCTTGTTTTACATTTGAGATGATTACTTAAGCCCATATATGGCCTTTCGAAGTTTCTCTAATTAGGTTCCCACACACCCTTGGCAATGGTCTTTTGACGAACAGTCATCAACTAAATGTTTGATAGACTTTAAATAATGAGATTCAAAGCATAATTCTCCCATTTGGTGTATGAAGCTGATGCATTCGCATTTGTTTTAGTTAGCTTTTGTTCATTCCCACCAACTAGATTTCATAAATGCCTTGCTTTAAGTAAAATTTCAATTTCGATCTCCATAACAGATAATCACTTCTTTCAAACTTGTCTACGGCCCCATATTATGGGCCCATAGCCTCTAAATTATCAAAATCTAATATGATCTAATTTTTTCAACCATAAAACAAAACAAGAAATTATTGACCTTGATTATTTGATAAGTAAAATGAATACATGCAAAGATGTGAAGTATGTATAATACCAAAAGACTATGAAGATCTTGCAAGTTCATGATCCAAATAGATATAATAAGCAAACATTATCTGCAGTTAGTTAGCAGGCTAAGAAATACACTTGTTCATCATCTACACACACAAAACATTGTAAAACATACATACATGCGAAGATGTCCCATGCATTAATAACCAAGTGAATGAAGTCTTGTATTGATGGAGATTAGGTGGGAGAAGCACGTGAATCACCTTAACTATGTGTTTATTTAACAATTGTGGTTGTTTAACTATAGTGGAGGCATTAATTAAGGACTCCAACTTACTCAACATCAACACACACAAAAACTTAGGAGCAGATGATACATGAAAACTTAAGAACAAATAGAACTCAAGTTCGACCACACACCAAAATAACTTATTTTGACATACATGTTGTATTGATTGAATAGACTTGAACATAAATGTGATAGGTAACTAAAGCCAAAGAAAAAAAATGTGACTTACCTCTACTTTTCAAGGTATTCAAGGTAGAGACATTGCGATGCACCTTGAAACAAATGGGCATAGTTTTTTATTGCAACTTGCATACATTTTAGTCATATGGAATCCACTATATGGAATCATTTCCACATACTCAAAGGATACACTTGCTCTTCACTTTGCTAACCACCATGTGTTTACAATTTAATATGTTGAATGTTTATCATTCTTATGAATGTCATTTGAAGAGCACAACCATTATGCAATGAGCCACTTGATCATTTGGGCAATTTGGTAGCTAACTAGGTTGAGCCATATTGGTGTATTTTGTGTAGTTGAAATCTTTTAAAATGCCGTGAAAATTGTCATAAATTATTTTGGAAACATTTTGAAATAATATTATCAGGTTTTCATAGTTTGTTTTGGAAACATTTTAAAAGAATACTCAAATTACATTTTTCATAAATTATTTGGAATTTTATTAAGGAATAGTCAAATTATATGTTAATAAATAACTCCAGGCAACATATAGAAATAATAACTAAATTAGGTTTTCATAAATGATTTTGGGAACATTTTATGAAGTAAGAAATCCACCCCCCCCCTCAACCCCGGCCGGTGCCAGGAAAAGAAAATTAAAAAAAGAAATCGAAACTCAAGGGCTCTTCCCCCTTGTGCAAAGGAAAAGAAAAGAAGAAAAGTAAAAGAAACTGAATGGCTCTTGCACCCTCAGTTAGGGTTTATTAGGGTTTGCGAAGCGCTTTGCTGCAATCCTCGGTTGCGAAACAGAGCTCTGCGAGCAAGCGAGAGACAGAGAAAGAGACAGCGAGAGACAGAGAGTTGCAAGTATTGTAGCAGCGATGGGGAGAGCGGAGGAGATGCCAAACAGAGCGGTGAAGGCCGGGGACGGTCTTCGTCATTACTACATGTCGCATATCCATGACTCTTTGCTTCAACTGCGTGTCAAGACTCATAACCTCCATCGCCTTGAAGCACAGCGAAATGACCTGAATTCGAAAGGTCCTTCCTTCCACATATCCATCTCTTCGTGGCCCTTTTCCTTCATAAAAAATCTCTCCTTTTTTTCCTCTTCTTTGGAATTCTGCAACAATCGGAGACCAAGATGTCTACCTCCTGATGCAAAAAGTAGTAACCCTAGGGGAAGCCCTAATTCAAGCTTTCGTGAAGGGGAAGAAGAAGAAGATTACATCGTCGGCGAGGCCTTCTCAGGAATAGGGGATATATCCTTCTTTGAGTGATTCCATTATCGGTGATGTATAATCATAAACAATTCCTCAGAGTCCTGAATTCTGTGTCCAAATTGGAGAGACATAGTTTGCAGCCATTTTTCAGCAGCAGGAGATTGTAGGTTTGATTCAAGGCTTATGGTTTGTCTTTGTTTTCATTCTGCATTCTCAGCTTGGATTAACCTGAAATGGTTGTTGACTATCAGTGAGAATGCTAAGGGAGGAGCTGCAGATGCTGCAAGAACCAGGTTCATATGTGGGGGAAGTCGTGAAGGTCATGGGCAAGTCCAAAGTTCTTGTCAAGGTATGTTAGGTTCCTTTTGCATTCTATTTATGTGATCTGAGTAGCAGCAAAAATATTATTCTTGGGAGACAAACACATATTGAGTATGTATTGTGATGGCAAAGTAAAGGTGGTAAGAGCAGGAATGGAAATGAAATGATTCTGATTCAAGGAGCCATAATGAATGGCAAACAATTGATAACATCATGATCTGAAGCTGTTTGTTCTGGCATTGATGTATCAGCTACAGTTAACATGCTGTTATGCTGGATGTAGGTTCATCCAGAGGGCAAATATGTGGTGGATCTAGATAAGAGTATTGACATCAATAAGATCACACCATCAACACGTGTTGCACTGCGCAACGACAGCTATGTCTTGCACTTAATCCTCCCAAGCAAGGTGGATCCACTCATCAATCTGATGAAGGTTGAAAAAGTTCCAGACTCAACATATGACATGATTGGAGGGCTTGACCAACAAATCAAAGAGATTAAAGAGGTGAGAGCAAATAGACAGACAAAGCATGCTTCTGTCACTGAGGTGATCATACATGACTGAGATGAGATATGACGTCCAGGGTGGGGGGGCACATATTGAGTTTTGCAGTCGTATTCTCAATGGATCTGGTTGTTGCTGATGAGGATTTTGGAATGCTGCAGGTCATAGAGCTGCCCATTAAACACCCTGAGCTTTTTGAGAGCTTGGGCATTGCCCAGCCAAAGGTATATGGGTATAAACATTTCTTTCACAATTTGCAGCCATACCCAGTTTAGTACAATGTTTAATCAGTAGTTAAGGAACGCTTCTGCAAATCAACTGTAGGAACCCTTCAAATTTCCACTAGCCTTCTGTTTATCTTTATGTTGCCACATGCCTTTATTTGGTTTTGCAGTCTACGTTTAGTGTAGCATCATTATGTTCTCTTCTGCCTTCTATGCCTTTAGTGAGGGGTGAAGTATGTGTAATGAGTTGCAAATAATAACTGACTGCATGTATTTCTCTTTACCAGGGTGTGTTGCTCTATGGTCCACCTGGGACTGGAAAGACGCTGCTTGCAAGAGCTGTGGCACACCACACAGACTGTACTTTCATTCGAGTATCTGGGTCAGAGCTTGTGCAAAAGTATATTGGAGAAGGTTCTCGCATGGTTCGTGAGTTATTTGTTATGGCTAGGTAAACAAAAATGCTACCATTACTCTCTTTGTCCAGGCCTGAAGTTAGGAGGCATGTAAGAGTATATCTCCTAAAGTTCTTGTGTGAAGTGGCCTTAATTTCTTGTTGTCAATGAAAGTCCACTGTTCTGCATATAGTGAACCACCAGGGTGGGGAACATCTTTTTAGACTTGGAAAGCTGTGGCAATGAATTTTTGGTGCTCTTATACTGCTGTATACATGAGCCAGTTGTCTCGATGATTTTTGGTGCTGCATTACTCCAATAATATACACAAGGGGCTGATTGGGAAGAATTTGGATGTTAAAATTGCTTTTTAAAATCTGTAGAATGATCTGTAACAAGCATTCACTGTTCACCACAGGGAGCATGCCCCATCCATTATCTTCATGGATGAGATTGACAGCATTGGGTCAGCTCGTATGGAAGCTGGGAATGGAAATGGGGATAGTGAGGTTCAGCGCACTATGTTGGAACTCCTCAATCAACTTGATGGTTTTGAAGCCTCCAATAAGATTAAGGTCTGACATTTGGACCCTTTTACCTTGTCTTTGGAATCTGTTACATTTGCAGCTTACAAGGCTGTCACAGGCATAGTTTGTAAGTGTTTTGTGTTGGACTTGCAGGTATTGATGGCTACAAATCGCATCGATATCCTTGATCAGGCACTCCTTCGCCCAGGTCGTATTGATCGCAAAATTGAATTTCCCAATCCAACTGAAGAGGTATCCACTTTATCCTCATAAAATGGTTCTTGTATCTGTCTGAAGACTCTGTGTCATTCTTTATATGCTAATGAATTTCCTCATGCA
The DNA here is from genome assembly GCA_963921925.1 of Sphagnum tenellum. NCBI lineage: Eukaryota > Viridiplantae > Streptophyta > Sphagnopsida > Sphagnales > Sphagnaceae > Sphagnum > Sphagnum tenellum. The sequence continues at coordinate 20,931,414 of OY998145.1, forward strand.
AAGAAAGAGGGTTTGCAAGTCTGACTTCTTTTATGTGCAGTCACGACTGGACATTTTGAAAATCCACTCTAGAAGGATGAATTTGATGCGAGGCATTGATCTCAAGAAAATTGCTGAGAAGATGGGTGGTGCCTCAGGTGCTGAGCTGAAGGTATCTCTTTCCTTACTCTGTTTCTTTTCATTTTGGTTTTGTCAGTTTTCTTAATCAACCCTGTGAGATTTCTTTCAGTTCTTCAGTGCAAGCGTCCCTCCCTCATTGGTAGATTATCACACTGAATGTCACTGTATGAACCCGAACAATATTCAATTTGAAGCAAAACTTGATTGGTTCTTGTTCTTTGGAAAAAGGGTTCTTCTAAGGAAGCTTGTATTCAAGACCACCAATGTTGACTTGTACAGAGGTTGCACTGTATCAAATTGTTTAAAATGAAGATGATGCACTTGAACTCCAGCAACAGGGAAATGGATAAAATTGGATCCTCAAATCTTTCATTGCCCTGTTGCAGTCCAATTTAAGGATTACAGGAAGCTTGACTGTTCTGGGGTTTTATGGTGGTGGGGGATGTGTAGGCTGTATGCACAGAGGCAGGCATGTTTGCTTTACGAGAACGTCGTGTACATGTAACCCAGGAGGATTTTGAAATGGCAGTGGCCAAGGTTATGAAAAAGGAGACTGATAAGAACATGTCTTTGAAGAAGCTTTGGAAGTAGTTGATCACAGGTAGCTGTATAGCATATTCTTTCTGACTCATCTAGGTGCACATGGATATAATCTCAGCGCATGTAAGTAGACTCCTAGTGTGATGATACATTTGTCAGTTCCATCATATTGCACATTTCCAACCTTTTTGAACTGGCCACTGTGGGAATTGACAATTTTCAATCAATTTGATCATTACAGAAGTTTGAAAGGAAGTTTGTGTCTTCTTTGAGCAGATGAATTATTGAATTCTCTTGAAAGTCTATGCACATCTTGCTCAATCTTCCATGTGACAAAATATCTGCACTCTCTCATGTGAAGTTTGATAAGGACTATGGTATGCACCAGACTTATTAGACGCTTTTGTAAAGTCAACCTCTCTTCACTGTCTTTGGCTCTCCTTTCACCTCCAAACCCCTCTTTCAGGGATATCCGCAAAGCAATGAAAATTTATAAATCTGGGTATGAAATATGAAAACTTGACATTTAATGCAGAAAGTTCAAGAGTAATTATAACAGCAGTGCATGTAGGAGCAGTGGAGGCACATGGGAAAGAAAGAAAGAGCAGCAGAAGACAGTATGAACTCACTTTACCACAAAAATTAATGGTTTTCTGAGTTACAACCCCATTGAATGCTAATGCACCTTTTGCAGGTTTTTTTGAATCTCACCTCATTTATAACCAAACACAGAGTTCTGATGCAGTGTTTTCCTTACATTATGGATTTCTCTATCATGCACATCAACTGAAGAAAATAGTAAGAGAAGACAAGAACACAAGGAATGAGAAAACAGTAGAAACAGGGGGCGAAACAAGAGCACTGAAGTTTCCTTTACTGTGAAGAACTAAACAGTAAACAGTTGGCTCCAAAAAGCTCCCCACTTAGAATCAGAAAACCCAAGGAATAAGAAAAGAGGGGGAGAAAAGAGAGCACTGAAGTTTCCTTTACTTTGAAGAACTTAATAGTAAACAGTTGGCTCAGAAAAGCTCCCCACTTAGAATCAGAAAACCCAAGGAATAAGAAAAGAGTAGAAAGAGGGGGAGAAAAGAGGGCACTGAGGTTTCCTTTACTATGAAGAATTTAACAGTAAAAAGTTTGTTCCAAAAAGCTCCCCACTTAGAATCAGAAAATCCTTGATAGGATTATACAAAAGTCTTCTTTGAATAAGCGATCCTCTGGTGTTTCTGGTAGTGTGTTTTCCAGAGTTGTAGCCTTTTGGGTATCCCTTATCATTCAATGGTTTGTTTCTAGCCCATTTCTGACAGTATGGAAGACATGAATCATCAAGGGAATTTGGTAAATTCGAACACTTTCAAAACAATCTCCAAACCTGTTGGGACTTGCCATATAAACAGCAACAGATTCACAGTGTTAAGTGCTATATGAATGCTTCGAGCTGTGTCATCACCCTTTTGCATTGCTGGTACAAGTGCAGCTGCCAGAGCCCACAATACAGTAATTCCTGCCACAGACCAGAAGATAGAAAGCCATGAAAACTGTCGGATTAGTATACTAGAATTCCATTGCAAAACAAAAGGTAAGTACTAAAATTCCATGCTGACAAGTGTTGAAAGAAATTCAAGCACCCTCCACATGTTTCTTGCATTGTAATTCTGTTGAGTGCTTGCACATTTGCACATATCCAACATGTTGGTGTGAAATCTAACTGTCTGTTAAAAGCATGCTGCTTCCCTAGAGCAAAGGTGTTGATCAATTCAGAACTGAGCTGGGATCGGACTTTGACGGCAAATATCAGGAATGCTATTTAGGGTTGAGTGTCTACAAGAATTTAGAAAGAGATGATTGGAAACTCACATACCTGCACCAGCATACAAATGAGGTCCTGGAAAAAGTTTTCCGGTGCGCAGAAAGGTATTAAGTCCGCCATAAACAGAAAATAAAACTCCAGCACCAAGCAGTATGGAGCCCACGTTGAAATGGCGATCTCTGAATCCTCCTTTCAGAAGCGCCTTTCTTGTCTGTGTCCACATGATAATCCCACTTTGTTCATGCACTTCAAGGTGCAATACATGGGTTAAACATAGTTTATCACCTTCATTTCATCTTCACTGTTCCAATGTGTGTTCTTTACTAACATTTTCTTGAAGATCTTCCTTGGAAAACACTGCCTTATTATATCCAGGGTATGAATGTTCCTCACCTCAGTAAGCTCATTGATCTGTGTCTGCACTGGAGAAGGCACTGCTTGTCCCTCTACTGTAGCAGGCACCTGCTTCTTCAAGGCATTGATCTCATCTTGAATAGTTCGCACACGCCGCCATTGCCAACCCAAGTATCCAGCCCAACCAGTGGCCAAGAGTAGGGTTCCCATCGCAACGGGATGTATCAAGGCAAATATGCGCCCCTCGAGAATTCCAAATTGACCATCCAAAGCAAGTGCATCCTGCATCCCCAACTCTCATGCATAGTTAGCTGAATGCAAGAGCTGCTTGGCAACAAACCCAGTGGGCATCTGAAAGGGAAACAAACAACCATAAAATGTCAGGCATGTTGGAAGGTGCCTGCATCCTTCCTTGTTCAGCCATTACTACATTCCTTCTTCAAGAGAATTTCCCTAGAATCTGACAATTTGCAACCAGATGAAGACTTATGTCCAATGCCCATCAGTTTAGCAAAGACATTGCCAGGAACTATAGATCCTGGTTCTCAGAAGTGCCATGGACATTGCCAGGAACTATAGATTCTGGTTCTGAGCATGCCATGGTACAAGACCTGAGTTTGGCGTAAACAGAGTTTTGGATATTATTGCCAAGGGAGAGAGAAATCCAACTGCGACACGGGTTGGTAGGTGAGCAACAAGCAGCCAAAGAAACGCCATAGAAAAGTAAGAGACGAGAATTGAAGCTCTGTACCTGTGCAGTGAAAAGAAGAGGAGTGAGAGCTGCTGTTGCGGTGAGCAAGATTCTGGCACCGGGCAACGGTTTCTCGGCATCAAACTCCGACGACGCATTGCTTCTCTCAGTCTCATTGGCTAATCTATGCAACGCCGCCCGTGGACCAGGAACAACAACACGTTTCCAACACCGCGAGTCCACAGACTGCGATGATTGTCGAAGCTCATGTGACCTGGTCATAATACTATTCCTGGAAGAAGAAGAAGAAGAAGAAGAAGAAAACAGGCTCGTTCTTCTTCTTATTGCTGCACCTCGCAGAAACAGACTTCCGCATCCCAATCCCAACGCCGCAGCGGCCATTCTGTTCCCACTCCAAAATGCGATATATTTTTTTGGCAACTCCGTTCACCAAAACTTCTACAACTCTGTTGAATTGCTGTGAACCTGCAAGAGATTGTCAATTGCGAGCAAGTAAAAAAAACAAACAAACAAACAACTGCAAATTTACAAAGAAACAACACTTTTGAGCAAAAAATACACCCCCAAAAAAAAAAAAAAACACAGTCGAGGAAACTGCTGCAAGAATAGCAGCAGAGAGATTTGGTACAAAGCTGCAAGAGAAAAATGCAGAGAGGATTGATGTGTTACTGTAGAGAAGGAGGAAAGAAAAACAAGCGAGGTATGAGGGACGATGGGAAGAAGGGGGGAAATGGAAGTTGTGTGTGTGAGTTTTTTGGGTATGGCAACTGTGGCTGGGGAAGAGCCAGCTCATGCGCAGGTGCATGCAACAGGGTGCAATTGCTGAGGGGGCGAAAGGGGGCATATGATGTGTTTGTAAAATCAAATAACCTTTTGCCTTCCTTTTTGCCCTCTTTCATGTACCAGTGTTGTCCGGTTCTCACTTTTGAAGAGAACCGCCGCTCCCAGTTTTAAGCCTTTTGTTTTTTTCTAACCCTATCTGTATACAAAACAAGGGATCAAAAAGTGCGTTCACACTTGATGTTCAGTCGGTGTTAAGTAAAAATCTAGTTGGCATCCTAGGTGGCATGCAATGTTAAATACATGATAACTTAATGTTAACTGAATGTTAGCTTAACATAAACTCTTCATGGTGAGTAGGTTTAAGTCCTATATGACTAGCTTGATGTTATTAGGGGACTCAACACTAAAGCTTGTAACACCAAGTGTGGATGCATTTTTATTGTGTTAGAGTATTATACAATGGGATGTTTTGAATAGGCTTGTGTGTAAGTGTGAAGAAAAAATGTTAGGGCCAATCAAATTGCTGGATTCGGTAGTTTGATTTTATTTTTCTTAGGCTCGGTTTAGACTAGGAGTCGGGACCAAAAACATTTTGGGTCAATAATGGGAAATTTGAACATTTCTTGGCTCATTGTTAGGCCTCAAGTTATTAATAAAATATTATCTATTTGGGGGTCGCTATTAAGGTTAAAAAGTAGGGACCAAGGTTTCAATATGCTTTCGTTCATTTGTTGTGTAATCATTCTTCTTTTAATCTTTGCTCTCGTTTTCCAACTAAACCCTAAAAGTGAAACTATTATGGATAAGTATAGATGCAAAATTCTTGTAACTCTTGTGTTTTGCATGGCAATTTGACATATTATTGTTATGATTGTGGTGTTGAAACAACTTGCATTTCAACAACATTATAATGCAATGATATTGATGGTTCTTTTCTTTATGGAAACAAATGGAGCAACAAGACAAAAACATTTCAACATTTTCCATATTCTAAATAGAAAAATTAGAAACTTTTTCCATCATTCACAAACAAGCACAAAAGTTCAACAAGAAGAACAAAGAATGAAGACAAATGATATGAAAAAGGAAAGATATAAGGTTTGGTTTAAGGTTTACTCTGATTCTTCAATGTGAATTTCATCAAAATAACAATATGTTATTACAACAACATTGGCCTCAAAGGTTGTAATTGACCTTCCAAGTTTATAACTATTATTTTTTTGCCTTGGGGCCAAATCAAGGCCATAAAATCGTAGATTAAAAAAAATCATCCTTAATTTCCAATGTAAAGCTTTTGGGGTTGATTTCAGTGATTGCATCATTTGGAATGTTTGATTTGTGTTCAACCTTGGCCTTGACTCATAATTTAAAATGGGCCTTAGTCATCCTAAGTGAATTACTTATTAACCCCTCAAGGCCCAAGGGGTGAAAAATATGCCTTTATGAATCTAAAATCATTTTTAAAAGGGGGAAGATATTGTAGTGGCCATTTAACGGTTGAGGAAGAAGTGTTATGAACCATGCACTAACTATGATGATATTGAAACCAAGTGTAAATCACATATGACATCTGAGAAGTCCACAATGGAACATTACAAATGGGAAAAAGGGACATGGTTGTTAATATTGTCATTCCCAAAATGGATTGGGTGTATTGGGTGTAGTTGGATAGATCTCATGCCAAAACCTATTTTGCTAAAATATGGGGGTTTTAAGGTGATAGGATCGATCATAGTTAGAGCTAGAGAGTGCATTTCGTTTTGTTGGTTGGATGTGAGAGAAATTAGTTATGTTGTGCCCCCTCCTCAATGTTCATTGTTGTGAAAAAAATTTGATGAATTTCAACAAAGAGGTGTATTGTGACCAATTGGGAACATAATGACAATTGTTTTAGTGACAAGAAAGGCCACAATGGTAGAATTAAAAGGAATCCAAAACAAGTTGTACACACAAGGATTGAGCAAGGAGGGTAGTGTTCATTTGGCGCAACAAGTTGTGAATTGCTTCACTAAAATCTTCCGTTTAGCATGCCAAAACTTGAAAACAACCATTGGTGGCTAGAAAGTCCTAGCACCTTAAATTGGAGGTGTCTCTTCCATCATTAAACGGTTGTAATACTTGGTTGGAAGTGAAAAAATCCTTAAAGGTCACCAAGACGCCCTTCTAGCAAAAAGTCAAAGTCTTTTTGCAAAAGAAGCAATGACTAAAGTTTCTAAATGAAATTTCAAACAAAAATGATGGTTGCCAACAAAGTGATGATAAAGCTTGCAAGGGGCAAAGGGAGGCCAAAGCAAGCAACATCTATTGAAATGTTCATGACAAAGGCCCCAACAAGCTAAAGCATGCAACCCCAATTGGGGGATCCTAACGTTGATTCCGAACATAGCCCAAATAATGCATAAAATCAAGAAGTCCCACTTCAAGAAGTATTTATGGTGAAGGAAATTCCCTTCCACACACCTTTTGATGGAAAACATTCAATGCCCATAAGTGGTGACCTCCTCAAATGGCAAGGAGTAGCCTTTTTTTTACTAGTGGAATGTAGCCAAAAAGCAAAAAGACACCCCCTCATCCTCAATGTACCTAACTTGAAAAATTGATGCCTATTCAGACAAGCTCATAAGCCCCATGTTGTATCTCTTCATCTCCACCCTAAACCTATTATTTTATCCATGTTTTTGCATTAGATCATATCAATCTCCAAACTCCAATATGTAATAGAAATTAATTAGAGTAAAAAGATATTCACCTAAAGCACAAACCATGGGCATTCTTCCTAGACAATCCCTATTGGCATTAATGACCAAAAACTTGAACAACTCAGTGTTTCCAAAATCCACAAACCCATTTCTATCCCCCTTATTGCAATCCAAAAACCAAAGAGAATACTTAACTATTTTGTTGAATCATTGTTCATCCTTTCTTATATATTTGCACCACCTCCTCTTTACAAGAACTTCCTACTTGACATTTTCACCAAGCCCATCAAAACTAAAATTCTTGAAGAAATGTAAAACAAAACTAAGAATCATTCATTATCAAACATAACTCACATCAACCCAAGGCTGCTAAATTATCCATCACCATTAACCTACAACACAAAACAAAGCTCACACCAAAACACTAAAACAAAGAAAACTCCAGTAAAGATAACCATCAATGTCAACCTTTTGTTGCCTTCTCCTTTAGGTTTCCTCGTTCCTTTTTCATCAACATCCATCCATTAGGTCTTCATGGAGGATGATCCTTCATCCAACTCCATTTCCCCTCACACCATGTATAGTTCTTCAAAACAAATTCTTGTTCGAGTTTTGGCTTAAAAAATCAGACCCATTTTTAGTTTGGTTCTTGTGAACCTAGATTGCAACCGATGATTAATTGTTGGCTAATCTCATATTAACCTCAATTCCAGTTACCTTTTTCTCTTAAAAACATGTATTACAATCTTAGTTGCAGTTCCAAACATAAAATGAAATTGAGAACTAAATTCTGGGTTCAATTCTTTAAGACGACAAACTCTTGTTTCAATTTTGGTTCAGTTTGTACTAAACCAGGACCAACCAACAATTCTTACCAGCCAAAGTGGGTACCCACCCAACACCACTGATATGCACCAGTGTGGTTAGATTTTCTCTCTCTCCTCCCAGTTAAAGAACCGACGGGTATGTTCTGGATATATGGACCTTTTGACCAGGGGTTCTCAAAAAAATCAAAGAACCACAATATGCACGCCCCTCCCAACCTCTTATCCGGGGCTTTTGGGGGTGGGGCTCTCACAATCCTTTCCATCTTTGCAATTGGTTGCACTAGATGTTGTTTGTACTTTTCCTTAGCCCTTTTCTAGCCACAACAGCCTCTTTCTCTGCATGGTTTGCGCATCCATTCATGTATCAAACATGCTCACACCAGGCTCATAACCGGCAGAGCATAGTCTTTGAGAAATTGTTTATTCAGTCCTAAACCCTAAACCCTAAACCATAGACTGGTATCAAACAATTAGATTTTGAAATTTTTTTGAGACTTGCATATTATGAATAGCATCAGGCACCCATTTCTTTGGTTATGTGTTTTATATAATAGGTACCCCACCTCTTATGTTTAAGGAGTCATTTTGAAATACCCACTTGATAACCGCCTTCTATAAGGTCAAGTTAAGTCTTTGTAGGTAAAATTTATCACAAAATAAAAATAAAAATGCATGCAAATGTTAACAAATTTGAAACCCTCCAAGTTGAGTATGAATAACCTACCTTTGGAGCCTTGTTGAAAACCAATCATTTTCTCACTAACCAACTAACATTGGCTTGCTCCCTTATACTATTGAATTTCACACATCATGCATGTCATGGGGGCATTAAAATGTTGGCCTTTAGTTTAGTATTGAGGCTAGAGTGCCAAGGAAAGTGTAAATTTTCTTTCACATACATCAAACCATAAATGATACAACTTGCCAAAAATAATATCAAACACAACTTTTGAACATTAAATTTATCCTTGAAATAATATATCCTCATTGAATTTTTGGAGATTTTTTTTTTTGATATGTTTGAAATTTCAGAATAATTTTACATTGATTTTGCTTAAGAATGAAAAAATAAATAAAAATCATTCTCTCGTTCCTTCTTTACCTCAAAACTTAATTTTTTTCATTGATGTATTTATTGAAATTGCTGAAAAACTTGTACACTCCCTATGCCAAGAACTTGGAAGACAAAAAAAGAGGTGTCAAAATGACTTGATACCACAAAAATCATTGTCTCAACAATACAACAACACAAAATATTTACAAAGTGAGCAAATTTCATTGGGTTTCAAATGTTAAAATTGAGCAATTATTGCACAAGATTTAATATATTTGATGAATATTTATAATAACAATGACAACAATAGTGAAAGAAAATCTAAATCCTATATTAAATTATAATTTAAGACCAATATTGGGAAAAAGGAGTTTCAAGCCCCATATAATGCTAATGTATTTTTTGTTGTTTCGTGTTTTGATTTCACCGTAAGCTTCGCCCCCTTTATAAGAAAACTACAACTCTTGCCATTGAGTCCCCTTGTTTTTTGCAAATAATTTTAATATGTATAAGAATTTATTAACAGAATGATATTTCAATTTCAATTTTGAAGTTCAATTTCCATGTGACTCATTTTGCCCATCTGGTCAATTGCATTTGTGCAATCAAATTCATCCGTGAAAATAATTCCATCCATTTTGGAAATTTTTTATCCATCAAATTGTGCCCAATTATTGTCAACTTCATCCATGAACATAGTTCCATTCATCCATGGGATATTTCATTTATGTTGAATATTCTGTCCAAAAAATAGTGTAATTGATGTGGTCACATTTTCCTTCATTCACAACAAGTACATTTTTGGGGTCAGTCACTCTCATGAATAATATTTCATCCATCTGATAGACTTTATTGTTGATGCTTTTCTAAGGTTTTGTTTCATCCATCTAATCTCATTTCATTTTATGAATGACATATTTCTCTTCCTTCCCACTTCTCTTTCCTCTCTATCATTGCCCACTTTCTTGTGTTGCTCTGCATTCACACATTTTCCCATTGTTCTCTCTACCTTTCCCCTAAGTATTTTGTTCCACATCCCAAAGAAGTTTTTTTTGTTTTGTTTTTCAATGTTGCCAGAATGATGATCATAATAACAAGATTTAGCCCCAGTTGGCTACAGAGCAAATCTCACAATATATTGTTTTCAAAATCCTTCTATTTTGTGGCTACCTACCAAAGCTTAACATAGAAATCTGGCAAGTTTTTTTTAAAATGTTTTTAAAATTTATTTTCTTAAAGTTTTGAAATCGGAAAATTTTAGGTCAATCCTTTGTTGATGTTGTTGGCTCTTTTTCTTTTTGCAAAATGGTGAAAAACTTGCCACATTGAAAAATGTTATCCCAAAGTGATCCTCAAGATTTTCATTTACTCTTCCCATGTAATTCCCCATAACACCAGTGTTTTTCCGATATCATTTGCTCAAACCTTTACTCTTTCACCACAAATAAGCTATGTTATGAAAAATTATAACCCTCCTAGAATAGGTAGGTACTAGTGTTGGGTGGTTCACCATTTGCAGCATAACCTTTTGCTCCAAATTGGGGTTTTTTGGGGGGTAGAATTTGATGTAGTTCAGGTCCTAATTCTCAAATGTTGAGCACTTTTGGATCCAATTTTACTTTCACTTTTGAAGTTTGGCCAGTTCATTGTTGGCAATTAATTTCAGATAAGTTTAGACTAATCCTTAATAAGTTATAATTATATTGAAGCTAAACATGGCATAAGGAGCAAAGGGCACTAGAGGCCCTCCTCCTTTTTCAATTTTGCCCACATTTTATAGGTAGAGGGTTTTTAACCCCCACAATTTATGCCCCTGACAATTGTTATCGAAGTTTTATACATTTAGGTGTGTCTATATTTGTACTTCTATGAAGTAATAGGGGATAAAATACTTAGAGTAAGGAGAGCTTTGAATATAGTTTTTGGGTGCAAAGTAATTAATTAAATTTTACAATTTTACTTTGGCACTTGATTATTTAAGTCTGAAATTTTTGGTAGGTTATGTTTATAAATAATAATAATAATAATAATAATAATAAATTTGTTTTAGTTTAGTGGCATAGTTTAATATGTCTAGCTTATCTTGGTCATAACTTCTTGAACTTTTTAAGGCTTGCAGTTCAAACCTAAGAATCAAAATTTTAGAGATTTTGAAATTTATAAATTTTTTTGACACAAGTAGCTAATAACTTTTCAAAAAATCGACAAAATGAAAGATAATTTAAATTATGCATAAATCGTTCAGCTATTACAATTATGGGGTAAAAATGTGAGATCAAATTTCAGGTTTATTGGTTGGTTGGTGCTTATTAACGTCACCATAATTGTGGTCACATGTGAGCCAAAATGTTTTTCTTGCTTGAGATGTAATTGTGGGAAGAAAGGGTATCATTTGTTGAGAGTTCATCAATCTCATGTTATATTATGCCACATTGAAAGATCACAATAGCCCATGGAGAGGAGGTTGGGTGGGATTTGAAGCATTTGATGTCACTAGGTTAAGGTCTCTAGCTTGGCTAGGCAAGTTGTTTGAAGCACAAATTTATAACTTGTCATCAAATTTAATATTGTAACCTCTATGTCTCTTTTTTTTGCATATGCCTGTATATGGGGTTACAGGAATTCTTACTCCATGCCAGGCAAGTGTAGAAAAAGAACAGTGTTCAAAAAACGCATAAATAAATAGGGGTTGCTTGTTAGTGTCTTGAACCGGAATGAGAAATGCGAAGAACAAGGGGGAGGGAGAATCAACGGGTAAAAAATCGGAGTGGAAAATGTAAAAGACTGGAAGGACTGGGCAAGGGGCTCGATGAGTTAAAGAACCGGAGTGGGAAATGCGAAGGACCGAGGCGAGGGGGCCCAACGATTGTTTGAAAAGATAATTTTTAAAAAAAAAAACCAAAAACATGAACTAAACATTGTTGAAATAACACACCTGTGTGTTATGCACAGGGCACAGGGCACACACTAGTGTGTTATAATAGGTGATGGGTGCCATAACCCACTTTTTAGGTTACATTAATGTCTACAACATAAAA
>OY998145.1:21577289-21627441 GCA_963921925.1 Sphagnum tenellum
CATCCACACCTGCAATAATAGCTATCCACATGGCAACTAAAGTTAATTCAAAGACAAGCCAGAGATAGGAACAGATAAACATAACTTCACATCTTTAGATTAGTGGATTTTAGGCAAAAATGGCTAGAGATAGCTACAAGTTCGTAAACTAGACATTTAAAACAAAGGTACGTATTTTTTTCCCATTCGGTGCCATTATTTTCCGTGTAGCACTCCCTTACATCATTATTTTTCCTACAATATGGCACCTGGCTACTTCTAGCTTTTTAAAGTTTTGCATTTGTTTAGCAAAAATGTTAATTACAAATTGCATGTCGTCATGGGATATTTCTGAGGTTAACATTTGGTTAGGAGGGTAGTTTGGGAGGAAACTGGAAAAATACTGCTGACTAGTGTGCAAATAACAATAAAAAAGATACTAGTTATTACAAACAATAGTATTAATGTTGGGGTAATAGTATGGATAAAAATAGGGTATAAAATAATGAACCTCATGGGCCCTAGCATGAGAATCTTTTGACTACATGCATAAAGGTTGATTATGAATAATTTAGATAACTATTTTGGGTTTGTAATAATGGAAGGTCAAGTATGTGGACTTGACCAAATCCAAAATTCCAAATAATGTTAACCTATTCATGAAAAGATGAAAAGTTATAACAGACACTTGATGATTGGTTTGATACATGGGGAATAGATGTAGATGAATGTGGTTGACTATTCATCCACTTCTTTCCTTCAAGTATATAAAGGGATTCGAGCTTTTGACTCATAATTTGCATTTAATAATTTCATGTTGTTAGTTGGATCAAGACTTGTAAAAGCATCATATGCGAATAAGAAGCCTTGAAAAAAAAAATGTGAAGATGCTTATGAATGCCATTTTGAAAACTTTATAATATTTTGGTAAGTGATCCCCATAAAGAAAATCTTTAGGCGTGTGTGATGAACTCCCTTAGGGTGTAGTTCTCACATAAAGAGTTGACTTTAATCGCGTGGGTGATCCTATCCCAAAAAAGTGTAAAATGTCATATTGGAAATCATATGAATTCTTTAAGGAAAGTATTGGTAAGGGCTGCAGTTATATTTGCCAAGGACAGTATTGGCAGGGTTACAATTATATTTGGGAGGAAAGCAAGTGTGCAGACCTGTCAGAGATTTTGTGTTGTTTAGTTGGAGGCTGGGATATATCGGTAAGATTCACTCTTATGTCCGGAGGCGATCTTACGTATTTGGCAGGGCTCTTACATTTCGTAATTGCCAATCACCGACTCGTCTTCATCTGACATGGTCATTACGTGTGGTAAGCCCCTTCGACAGGCACATTCCCGGAATTTGATGCTGTTCTTGTTAGCACCTTATTCTAGTAACACCCCTGTCCATGGCCTTACAAATCGCTTCCCCTTCAATTGATTAATTTACTGTTATACATCAGTGACCATATTAAAGGAGGAAGGTACGAATAGGGGTTGCAGTTTTATTTGAGGGAAAGCAATTGTGCAACACTCATTAACAGTACTCCACCTTCAATTGTACTCCACCTCTTTGATCAATCCAAAGCACATAACAAAAAAATTCATAGTCTCACCAGCTGGAATGTTGAAATGCCTCCAAAAGTGGTCAGTTATATACAGGGTTAAGAAATAAATTTTCTTTCATAGTCTCACCAACTGCAGTTTTGAAAAGCCTCCATATATGGTCAGGCATGTAGGGGGTTGAATAAAAACTCGATTGGTTTCTTGTCATTTTATGAAGGGAAATTCAATGGTAGTTGTGGGCATGGTGATCCATCGTTGCATGTGCTATGGCCATGGCCTTCAGTTGATGATGAATGGCGAAGTCTGGCTATATATGCTTTACACTGGAGGTTGTTAAATGTTGTAAGAAACGTTCTCTAGGAGCCGAAACCTGCCCATTCCCTAGTACAGTACAAAAGTACTGTCTGCTTTTTTCCATGACAAAGATGCATAGGGCCAAGGACAGATAAGAAAAACAAGAAGCAGACAGCACTTTTGTACTGTCTGACTTTTTATTGCCTGCAATAAGGACCCATGGTAGATTTAAGGTCCTCCATACTGAAATATATAGTATCTGGTATGTGTGTCCAGACCAGTGCTGTGATGGTATAAAGCTTGAAGGGTAAAAATTGGGGATTCAAGGTCAGTTTGTTGTGACTCGGACCAAAGTTGACATCATTTTGTTGCAACTGGCACAAGAACCCAACCATGGGGAAAATGTTTTGCTAGATCTGGAACCAGAACTGTGAAAAGATATTTTTGAAAACAGGGTCAGGATATGTCTGTAAAAAAGTTGACTTAAAAAAAAAGGTAATAATATACTGAACGTTTTAAATTAAGTATTAATTTTAATTAGTTGTTCAACTTTATACTTATGTAAACCCCTATTTTAACTTGTTGTAAAACTTTGTAATAACATCATTCACATTGGAGAATATGCATATGACATGAAATTGAAATTGGTTCAAAATCCAGGTCTGGAGGTTCTTGAATTTGAAAAAATGTGATAAAATCGAAATCAGAGGGTTCAAATTTCTAAAGAACATAACTCAAACCCATATCCCAGAGAACCTCCACATAAATGTTAAAATGTTAAAATTCGACCAGAGGTTCTCTCAAAAAGGAAGAACTGGCCCCCACACTGGTCCAAACATTCACTTGATTGTCCTTCCTCTATTCAGACAAGCGCTGCTTCAGTGAAGCTCCCTACCTAGAACCAAGAGTCAAGACCCAATTTAGTGCATTATTCAGACATGCGCAGCTTCAGGGAAGCTCCCTACGTAGAAGCGAGCGTCAAGACCCACTTTAGTGCGTTTTCCATTTCAAGACTGTTTTGCTTGTTCTCTCCGTGACACAAGTATTGTATTGTCCTATACAAAATTCATCAGGCTAATATTGGGCGAGACACTGAATGCCTACGGAATATCAAAAGGCCCATATTGGTACATGACTCCAACGTCAAGCCAAATTTTTAAAAAACGTTTCAACCATAGGCCAAAGTGCTAAAACAATTCTAATCTTAAACCAAAGATTCAAAAACATTCCAACCCTAAGCCAATATGCATATGCAAAATTAATTTTGTCTTGGGATAAACTCTCCTGGCATGAGGTCTGACATTAAGCGAATATACATGTATTATTATTATTCTAAATATGTATTTGCATCAAATATACAGAAATTCTTGGTCCAATGGCTTGGGGCTATTACAATTTGATATGAGGTTATTGTCTTAAGGGTGTGGGACATTTGTCTTGGGAATTTAAAAAACCTTGACCTTTGGTTGAAATTTGACCTAAGGTTAAAATCTTTTTAGATGTAAGAATAAAATCTATTTGGGGCTAAGGGTTAGAATTTATTTATGCCTAAGGATTAGAATCTTTTTATTATTTTGGATTGGGCTTAAAAAACTTACCATTTTGGTTAAGACTTTGGCTTCCAATTTAAATATTTAAAAAACCTTCATCTTTGGTTGAAATTTGACCTAAGGTTAATTTTTTAAAAACTAATTTAGCCTATAGTTAAAATCTTTATTAATACTTTGATTTAAGAGTAGAATATTTTTAATGCTTAAGCCTAAGGTTAAAATATTTTTAACATTTAAGCTGAACGTTAGAATGTCTTTAATATTACGGCTTACGTTTATAATCTTTTTAGACCTAAAGATAAATCTATTTGGTCCTAAAAGTTAGAAGCTATTTAGGCCTAAGGATTAGCACCTTTTTATTATTTTGACTGAGGGTTTTAAAAAATTACCATTTTGGCTTGGGTTAGAATCCTTTTAGCACTTGGGGCTAGCACTTAGACCTCAGGTTAGAACCTTTTTATTGACTTAGGATTTTTAAAAAATTAGCACTGAGGCTTACAATTAGAGTTTTCAACTATTTTTTTAAAGTTTAAAATTGGGCATTGTATAGAGTTCCTGGAAAACATTTCTTAGCTTGAAAAATATTCATTAGTTTGAGTATCTTTATTCTGCCCGATTTATTTCGGGCAGATTATAGAGGTTGAAAAAAATTCATTTTTGCTCAAAAATTTTAGGAATTCAACAAATCTTATGCTTGAAAATATTCATGAGATTTTATTCTAAGATGCTCGGAAGTGTTTTTTGGAAATTTTGGAAATTTTAGCCTGCTTGGGAAAGTTATAAATCTTTGTTTTTTCAATTCTTCCAAAAACATGGGGCACACTGAAAAATTCCAGTGCTTGAAATTTTTTAGCGGATCCAGGGTACTCTTAAAATTTGACATCAAACCAAAACTTGCTACTGTGCTTGTGAAAGTTTAAACATCATGGAGTTGATTCCCAAAAACAAAAACTGTTTGGCGCAATTTTTTATCCAATAAACTGTAGAAGTTTGCTATATATCTACATAAGAACAATATCAAGAGTAAAAACATAGTCTTTGTTTTTTACAGGATAATGTGCATAATAACCTTGGAAATCTTATAGAGAAAGAACCTTCGCCAAAACAATTCTTCCAAAGTTCATCTTGTTACCAGCTGTAGCTAAACTCTGCCCATGCAACTGCTTGTCAAGGTGTGCGACGATTTCTCTTAGAAGGGAAGGCTTGAGGGGGGCCCTGGGGTTCTGCTTGAAAGCAACTGGGAACCCAACCACTTTAAGGACAATATCGGTTGGTGGGGGCAGGAAGGGAGCCCTGGAGGTGGTGATGCCTGAAGGAACGTAGAGGTAACGGCTGGCGTTATATTTGTCAAGGACAGTATCGGTAGGGTTAGAGTTATATATTGGGGGGAAAGCAAGTGTGCAGCACTCCTTACTGGTACATAATAACCTGTCAGAGATTTAGTGTTGTGTAGTTGGAGGCTGGGATAAATCAGTAAGATTCACTCTTATGTCTGGAGCCAATCTTAAGTATTTGGCAGGGCTCTTACATTTCGTAATGGCCCATGGAAGACTCTTTCTTTGTCTGACATAGTCATTACATGTCGTAAGGTACTTGGACAGGCACATTACCAGAATTTGATGGTGCTCTTGGTAGTAGCACATTATTCTAGTCACACCGCTGTCCATGGTTGCATTCATTTGATTAATTTACATGTTATACATCAGCGAGCATATGAAAGAAGGATGGTATCGGTAGGGGTTCCAGTTATATTTGAGTGAAAGCTAGTGTGTAACACTAATTATCAGTATTCCACCTTTCATTGGCTAATTTACCTGTTTGATACGTCCACAAGCACATTAAAGAAATTTTCATTGTCTCACCAGCTGTAACGTTGCAATGCCTCCGAAAGTGGTCAGGTGTATACAGGGTTAAGAAAAAACTCCATCAGATTTCTTTCATAGTCTTACCAGCTGTAGCGTTAAAAAGTCTCCAAACGTGGCCAGGCATTTAGGGGTTGAAAAAATTGCATTGGTTTCTTGTCACTTTAATAACAGAAATTCAATGGTGGTTGTGGGAATGGTGATCCGTTGTTGCACGTGCTATGGCAGTGACCGTTAGTTGACAACTGACGATGATGTCTGCCTATGTAAGGTTTACACTGGAGGACGTTAAATCAAGAATTGGTGCTTTCTGCAGACCTTAACATCTGCTCCATCCTATTAAACCAATTTGCAAGCTGAATTAGCCGTTCAACAGATGTGTTGATTTTGTAAACTGAATCGTGCAGGCCTTCCCAATTTGGTAAGACAGATCAAATGTTAACATAAGGTAGGGTAGAACAGTTGGTGAGCGAACATTTAAGCGCTCAAGGCAGGCCGGATCGAAGGGGAGGGCTCGGTTGTTTCTGGTGGCAAAACAAAACTTGAACACCTCCTCTTGGCGTATCTGACGCACTTTTGTTTCTCAAAAACGGATTAGAAATGAGAAAGTTACGCCCCCCTCCCGCCCCATAGAGGGGTCAAGAACTGAAAAAAACAAACCACAGAATACTACAACGCCGGTTCCCAAACACCCCAAAAATTCTGTGTATGTTGCTCTCTTGCTATTACAGTTCCAAGGTGATTTGGAGAACTGAAGGTGGTGCTCCTATAGCATTTTAAATCGTATGAAATGAACAAGAAATGAGAAAGTTAGAAACTTTGAAAGTAGGAGGGTTCCAAAGAGAAGGAAAAGAAAAAAAAATTGCATTTTGTAAGTTGAAAAGGTTTTTTTTTTGCTTGCTATTTTTTCATTTCCCCTTTTACTTTGCATTTCAAAGATGATCTAGAGCTTGAGGTAGCGCTCTCATAACATTTTAAATCACTCAAAATGAAGCACGGATGACAAAGATCTAGAGAAGTGTTCGATCATAGGGTAGAGATCGGTGATGGGCAGTTCTAACCTAGTGGCAGACATTGGGCTGATTCTGCCTGTATAGTGGAAGTATCCTTGGGGTCCCGGCTTCAGCTACAGGGTCGCTGGCAGCCAGAATCAGCCAAAACTTGCCCATTCCCGAGTACAGTACAAAAGTACTGTCTGCTTCTTTTCCACGAGAAAGATGCAATAGGGCCAAGGGCAGATAAGAAAAACAAGAAGCAGACAGTGAATTTTTAATTGCCTAAAATAAGGATCCATAGCAGATTTAAGGTCCGCCACACTGAAATATATAGTGTCTATCTGGCGTGTGTGTCCAAACATTCACTTGATTGTCCTTGCTCTGTTCAGACAAGCGCAGCTTTAGGGAAGCTCCCTACCTAGGATCAAGAGTCAAGACCCAGTTTCCACTGGAGGACTGTGTTTTCTCCATGACACAAGTATATTTTATTCTCCTGTGAAAAATTCACGTCAGGCTGATACTAGTATTGGGTACTTTTTCAGTTTCTTTCTTAAAACTGTCACAGCAACAGGGGTTTTTTTTCATTTTTGGTCAGGTATGTGGACTTGGCGATCATCCACAAGGACTGTTCTCATAATATGGCCACTTTTGTAGGTTTTTCCCCCAAAAAACCCCCCTGTATAATTCACACTGTTTTTTTTTGTGACCACAGTGCGAAAATTCGCCACAGGAAAAAAATAACCCTGCACACCAGTTGTCCAAAACTGTTTTCTGGCTGGTATAGTCAAGAAGTGATTAAGACTGGTACAAAACTGGTACAACGCTGATATTGTCTCAAGTCCCTACCAGCGTTACGCTGTTGCTACAAACTGCACCAAACCTCCCACCAGGTATCAGGGTGGTTTTTGAGGTTCATAATCAGCAGTTCTCAAACTTATATGCGTGAACTCATAATTTTATAAAATTAAATAAACATTGCATTCTTGATATGTGTTCCAAAAGTAATCATTATATGCCTAATGGCCACCCCGCCCCCAATTATTACTCAAAATACTGTCACTCTTATTATTCAAAAGTTTGATTTGTTTTTTCTCAAACTAACAACATGTTTCTTAGTTTTACCCCTCCCCCACCCCCCTCCCCCCCCCCTTCAAAACACAAAAACTTGGATAAACCAGGTTTTGGGATCGATTCTGGTTTTGGGTCCAGTTTTAATGGGAGGCAATTGTTGGTTCCAGGTTTTGGTCAATTCTCCGTTCCGGTTTTGGTTCCGAATTGCAGTCTAGGTACCTGATAACCAGACTGCGAATTGGAACGGGCCGACACTACTTTGGACCGGTGTTGTGTGGTTCTTGATGTTGAAACTAACCTTTTGTTCTGAGGGGGGGGGGGGGGGGCGGGGGCTAGGTGAAACAAATGGAAAGAATTCATTGCACAGAAAAGCAAAAGGAGAACAACATGGGCCACCCACCCCTGCACCATGCAAGACACCAAGTTCTAGTTTTTTTTTATAAAAATTATGGAACCTTGGGTGGGGTTCTGAGAACTTTTGGATTTATAAAACCTCCCATTTCATATATTTCACTTGACATTTGGAACCTACTTCGATTTTAAATGAGTTTGGTTCCATCTACATTGTGCCCAACTATAACTAATAAATTGTGTAAATAAGATACATGTGCTCATGGAAGTGGGGAACTAATGGAGAAGAAAATCATGACAACCAAGGAGAAAAAGCAATAGGCCAAAAAAGGGTCCACTTTTTTCTTGTTGAGGGGTAGGCAGGCCCACTTTTTGGTTTCTTTTCAGGAGGAGGGGCATCATGAATTGGCAGCCGGTTCATTGAAATTGAAGCAAGTCAGTTGGTAGCCAGGAATCCACCTAACAGTAGTTCATTCAACCAGGAATTGTTCCTTGACTTTGAACTACCTCTTTTGAGAAAGAAAGTACTCATTGACATAAAGGACGCCTTTGCACCCGAGCTTGACAAATGTGATATATGTATATATATATATATATATATATATATATATAATGGCACAAATGAAAAACTTCAACGTGAAGAAATGCATAAACAGCACAACCCACAAGGGGAACGCAACAGGCACTCAACCCAAACAGTCAGCTAATAAAACCTCTACAAGGTCCATCATAGCACCATTTGACAAATCTACCAATCCTGGAACAAATAACATCGTTCTGACCCCAAAGCTTATCAAACAACTCAAGGAGGGCCTGCTCAGCAATCGGACGTCTCTTCATAGTGCCTAAAGAATTATATCAAGAAGCCGTACCATAATCAAGCAAACCACTCAAAATGCACATTTGAACCTTTTCTATTTGCCATCCTTCCCTCCTAAAGATTACATCATTCCTTTCAATCCAAGTAACCCCACAAATGTGATATTTTCAAGAGTCACAATTTAAGCAAAATTTGAGAATAGTTGGGACTCTCACTCCAAATGACTTCATACAATTTGAAGATGACTAAATATCTCTTGTTAAATTTGAAAGAACCAAAATTTTCATAACATTATGTGAATATTCCTCCTTTTCAACTATTTAACATTACATTAGCTGATTCGTGCACAATTTGTTCCCAAATGCTGTTTTGTCAATGCTTTCTTCAAGGCATATCCTAATACTTTTCTCAAAAGGACGATGTTTCCAGCTTATGGGGACTTACTTGGTCATCTGCATTGGTTGTTGCCAAATCAAAAGTCAAGTGTCAAAATGTGGAAATTTCAATACTCTGGGATGGTCTAATGTTTTGCAATTGAAGCGGTGCCATAATAGATCTATCTATCTCTCTATCGTTGCAATGTTTTGTCATGAACATGATGTAGATGAGTTATGTTTTTCAAATGTTATTGAGATATGCAATGACTCTCTCAAGATTGCTTGTCAAACAAGTGGCGTTTGTTGATAAACTCCCTTTAATTTTGGCAGCAATGAAAATCTCACACATGTTTATCTATCTCATGTCAATACAAATGAAGAATTTCAAAACCAGAAAACAAAATCAAATACCAAACCCAAGCCATAATTCACACACTTCACACTACTAGATACAAACTCATCTAAATGTTCTTAATTTCACCTAAACTAAGTTAAGTGGAGCTGAGCTACTTATGAATGTGCATTAATTCTTCAACACACAAAAAAAATCAACAGAACAATACGGATGGGACATTGTGTCCATTGAGCCAGCACCCAACAAGTGCACCATGAAGGATGAATGGTAAGTGGTCAAGAAACAGTTTTCTGTTGGGTTCCAGTTCCCTAGCTAACCATGGTGGTTAGCTCATTTGGTTCTTTTTCCCAGGAGAAGGGTTGTGCAAAAATAAATGACCCACGTGAGGCTGGAGCCTAGGTAGGCCCCATAAATTCCACATAGCCCTCCTCCAAGGGCTTTGCTTGGTGCAAAGAAATGTTCTTTACACCCAGGAGAGCCTAGAAATTCAGGACGCTGGCTTTCCAGGCCAGGAAGGTGTCGGGAAAGGAGGTGGTTCAAAGGCGGAGAGGAAACATACAGCAGATGTGTGCGAGTCCAGTGGCTTGTGCACTTCAGCTTTTTCACGTGGTCCATGGGAGAAGAGATGCAGGGGCAGGGAAAAGAAACAGCACTCTTTAAGGAAGGGAAACGTAATTCCTGATCAAATCTCTAACAGCCCACTCGACAGTGTAATTTCCCACCCGAGGGAAATCACGCGATATAAAGCCTGCCCAAAAAGGGAAATTACGGGTTGTAATGCCCACTCAAAACAGACAAATTTTTTGGGGTCAAGTCTTCACCGATGTAAGGTGCTCTGTCCATGCACTAGAAATTTCTAGGGGATTTCCGGGAGTAGTTTACTTGTTACTCAATTTGAGTAAACTAAGTTTGAAACCTCACCGTGTTGAAATTACTGTGCATACGTAACTCTGAAAATTTCCGGCTGTTTGGTTTCACACTGAGTTCCCAATCATACTCCCAAGTGGCTAAGTGCGGCTGCCGCCTATATAACCTGGGGGCCAACAAGTCCCATTGCACTTCACTCTCTCTTGCAGAAAAATCTCATACTTCACTCTGATCTTGTGCACTCTTCTAAGCACACAGTTCATTGCAGGCACTTGTTTCTAAATCTGCAGTACCCAACTCCAACGTATTACTTTCATTTGCACTAGTGCACCAGTCTCATTTCTCCTTTGAGGATGAAGAACTCTGTGCGGATCATGGCGCTGGCGCTGCTCATGTCTGTGGTCTGTTGGTTTGCTATCGGTTTAGTAGACGGTGAATTCACTAAACTCATGATCTCCGCCTTTTCAGTTCTAATCCTTTCCAAGTCCAAGCTTGCAGCAGTCTGTAGTAATAGTGTTAGGATCAGTTCAGCGGCCTGAACTCAAAACTAATTTTTTGTTTTCCTTCTATGTATATTCTAGGATTTAGGGGTCTCATATACCTTTAGAGAACCTAATAGAATTAAGGGGGGACATACCCAAACTTTGAGGTCTAACAATGTGAGAACCGACATAATAGAACAGAGTTTCTGGAACTTTGCAAATAGATCTGTGCAGCTACTTAAAATGATTTCCGCGATGTAACGAACTTAGACCACTGCATCGGAACTTGTTGGAATTTTTAAACTACTCATGAAACGATTGAGCAATTAGCGTTTTTCATTGATGTTATGATGCGGTGACAAACCATTGATCTAGATAAATTATTGGGCCCTCGTCGGAAATTCTGATCATCGTCTCATCCTCGTCATTGTGCTGTGCAGCTGATACGCAAATCAACATCGTAAATCAATGTTCCCAGACGATCTCAGCATGCCAAACTGATCAGAGCGGCCAAATTACTAGCTACGCGCTAGGTTCCGGGGCAAACCAACTGATCGACGTGGGGACAAGCTGGCCGGGTGGTTTGATTTGGGGCTATCCAGGGGGCAGTGCAGATCCAACAGATTGCAACACTGCTAAGCCTCAGGCAGATCTCGCTGAGTTCACCATCGGTGCCAACAACCAAGATTCCTATGACCTCAGCAACGTCGTATGTCCTTCCAGCCCGCCTGCTCCCTTCAGAAGGCTTTTTTACCAGTTCAGGTGTCTCTTTCCATCAGGGTGCTGTGATCACAGTTACGCACAGTAGCCTAATGTAAAGCCACTGACATAGGGCCTTGTTTCTTGTTTCAGGGACAGTCACTTCAAGAACTCTTCTGGAAAACATGTTGTCACATACATGCTAAAACGAAAATGAACGCATGAGACTTCAGAATCTTTTTTTGCAATTTCGAACCAGCTAAACCTATGCTAATTATATCATATATTTCAATGCTTGCAGAATGCGTACAATCTCCCTTTACAGATCGCCCCAACATCCCCGGTAACAAGTTCAGGAACTACGTGCGGATCCCCTAGCTGCACGATCAACAACGTGAACAGCTTCTGCCAGTCACCGAACACTCTGACAGGCGCACCTGGCGACGGTTGCTATAACGTCGATGGCCCACCTTCAACGAGCCCCACGAATGGTACCGAACAATTCGATAACGCCTGTCCCGAAGCAATCTCGTACAGCACAGACACCACCGGCAAGGTGTACGGCTGTCAGACTGGCACCAACTATGAAGTGGTGTTCTGCCCATCATCATAAGTCAGATTGCATGAAGGAATATCGTTGCCGGCGACTAGAAGGTTATAAAGAGTTCCCAAATTTTCGATGATCATCAGCTAGCTACCTGTGAAAATTCTATCGAAGAAGATTACTCAAGATCGTGCTCCTGATTCTAGGTCTCCATGGCTTCCATATTCTCTGGCTGACGCAGATACTAATATAGACACAGATACATACATAATGACACGAATCATGGGACTATGTAGTGAACGGTTTGAAGCCATAGACTCTGGGTAAATCGAGACAATAATCATATAAAAGATACATGTTAATTAGTGGACAGTAAATTACTATGGTGTATATAACACCTGCAGCATCTAAGAACAAGATTGGGAACACTACGGAATATTCTGACATGTACTGATCTTGTGCGGATCTGCTATAAATTTAAATGTCTAAGTAAATTATTGTGCTCAATGAATGATTCCGGAGCGAAACATGGTGTGATTGGTTACGTGATGAGAAAATTTGAACTTTGCAGGAGCATGCTATATGAGCTATGTTTCTAGACATGACAAATTTGATGATTTAGTTCTTAGTATGAGAGTATTATTATGTCCGTGTGGAACATATAAGTCCTGCACAAAAGCTAGACTGTCCACTTTCAAGTGTGCACATTTTTCACAGCAATAATATTATTTTACGTGCAGTCTAGACACCTTCCAGAAACTTGCAACTCTCTGTTATGAGACTACACAGTGAGACCACACAAGCGATGAAGAACAGTCGGTAGTTCCGCAACTGCTACTCCTGTAAACCAGTGTTTATATTAACTATTAATATTTCATCCAATTCTAACTTCCATCCAACTAGCTCCATGATTGTCTTTGTTATCAGTCGTCAAATTTTAGATGTGATCAGCCTTATTTCTCCTGGTAAACTGGTGCAAAATTGCACCCAATAAAGTTAAAAGAAAAACATTCTTTTGCAGATTTCTGAAATTTTCATCAAATTGATCACACCCTAAAAAAGATTTTCCCAACTTTAGACAGGTTCCTAGTGTTAAGTCACGTCTTTTATGCTAGATTTTCTACTTTTCTGAGAGTTTTCCAATAACTGGTTGCTGTAAATAGTTGGCACCAGACTGACACCCGTACACCTTACCCTAAAACCACTTTAGGCTGGCCAACCTAAACCAACCTAAACCCTTTTTAGGATGATTGCCGTTAGTGCTCTATCTCCAAAATGGGAAGAAAAAGGGCTGAATGTGATGCTTAAACTATATCATTCAGTGTTTGTTTTCAATTTTTTGTTGGAGAATAGGGACATCTCAGGAAGGATTTTAGCAATAAGTGGTGACTTGTTATTAAAACTTGTCAAAAACATCTTTCTATAATCTGACTACATTCAGCAGTGAAGAATAAACATTTAGCAAAACTGATTCAAAATATCTCTTTCTGGACCAGAATATTCCTTTTTTTTAATCACAATTTGCTGAAAATTTTAACACAAAAACCATGCTAAAACTTCTGAATTTCATCAAAGTGGAAAAAATATACACTGAGAGAAGAACACTTTTTTTGTTAAAATTTGCAAAATAGTGAAAATTCACCAACAAAAAAGATTTTAAAAGCCACTGGCTTGAACACTGAAATAATGAAAGGCTCTATAATACAATTCTCAAACAAAAGTAAGAACTCAGCAGGCACAAAATCCATATTGGGGTACACAGAATGTGCAAATACCGCCCTGAAATAAGAGTTGGAGTACAGCTAGGTACTTCCGCCGTGCTCAGTATGTGACCTGCAGAGTAAAATTGGATGAAGAAAATCGAAAATATGCTGATAATTTGTCTCAGGAAAATGGTTTTGGCTCAGCATAATTGCACAGGTTGTGGTGGCTGGCAAATGGCTATGCACCTACAGAAAAGAGTGTACTAAATATGCTCTAACTGTTGCTTGATGTTTCTGATTGGCCCATCATAATGATTGGTCCAGGTGGTTTAAACACAACTACATATGCAACAATTTTCCACGCTTTTCACCTCTCCAAGTCATTTATCCACGGTTTTTTCCACGCCAATTTTTTCACATTTTTTTCCAAATTTTTCTCACCTGAATTTTTGACATCCTTGCCACACTTTTTTTCTCACATTTTTCCCTCATTTTTCCCCCCTTTTTTCTACTCAATTTTTTTCAGATTTGTTCTAGATGTTTTCCACGCTTTTCCCATGCTATCTTTTTCACACTATTCTTTTCACAACTTTTTCAGACTTTCCCCAGGTGTTATTGTTTTCCACACTTTTCCCACGATTTTCTTTTCCACATTTTTTTTCACAGTTTCTCCACACTTTTCCGATGTTATTAGTTTCCACATTTTTTCCACACTTTTCTCACATAATTCTTTTGCACATTTTGTTCACACTATTCTTTTCATAGTTTTTTCACATTTTTTCATGTTGTTTTCCGCATTTTTTCCACCCTTTCCCACACTACCCATACCCACATAGCAGGTTCAACATTTTTTGTGGAATTATTTTTTCTTTTTTAAAAATAAAACTTCAACAACTGATTAATATTCCTTCAGATTCTTCATATTTCTCTTCCTCATAACATCCCTAAATAATATTCCATAAAGAACAACCTGGGAAAAACAATGTTTAATTTGTCCAGACTGGTTTAAATATCTATGAACAAGTTCCATGATGTCGTGGAAAGATAAGGATACAATGGTTATGACAAAATGTTCATGGATTTAGCTGAAGCTGATTTTGTTCATGAGATACACTTACTGCTTTGAAGATAGCAAATGACAATAATATAACCAACTCTGGATACTATAGAAAAGGATTAAATAGCAATGTCTCATCTCAGCAACAGTAAATAGTTCTCTAAAGGGGGCAGAAAGAACTGTTAAATTCCTGCACAAATAGAACTCAAAGAAATGCCACAATAGCTAAGTCAGAAAATCCCACACTAACAAGCAGCCATTTACATTAAAAATAGAACTGTCCCAGGCTCTACACCCTCAATAGATACAAGGAGCAACAAACCATATGTCTATTGACCATATGATTCTGAGTGTGCAAGCAGCAACATTGCTGAAGAGGCAGAAGCCCATTGCTGCATCAGCCTTTGCATGGTGCCCAGGTGGTATCACAATTGCAGCTCCTGCTTTCAGCTTCCCTTGTGCTACCTGATCAGCAACCTGCAAAAAGGGATAGTTCACAGGGCTGTGGGTACTTACTTGCACATGAACAAAGTTATTTTCAGAGCAATACACAGTCAAATTTGAACACATCCAGCCAACAACAATCTATTCACTGGGAAGATGGCAAAATCTGGGAGGTTTGGGAGCCTAGAAACCATCAGACAAATGCATAACCGAGGTGTAACTTCAATCTGTGAGATGCACATGGTATCAAGTACCCGATAATCATCAGCAACCCGGAAAAAGATTGTCTCAGAAAACAACAAATCAATCTGGAAAAGGGTACCAAAAGCTGTAGCAGGTATGGAACATGTGCCTTATGGGGCTGAAACTTGCAGTTCATAGTGCCTCCACGCTGCCATTCCATACTGAATTTGTCAACTCCAAGAACTTTTGCATTGCGAACTACAATTGAAGAACAGAACATTGAAATTTTAAGCTCACAGAATAGTGTACCATTAACAGTCGCAGATGTGAGATACATCCTGGGGATGATACGTGTGCAGTAGTTAAAGAAGGGCCCTGGCAACAAGAGTCCTCAATTTGCTTTACACAGAGGAAAAAAATTTCTAAATTAAACTATTGCAGAGAGGAGGAAGGAGGAGGCCACTCATAATTTAGGGTTTGGAGTTGAGGACCAGAAAGTGTTACAGTTACAAATTAACAAAAGTTAATAAAATGAAAAACATTACCCGGTGCAAATGTATGAATGCCTTCTGGCTTGCTGGTGTGAACCCATAAACCACTGGCACTTCAATTACAGCACATCCTACAGGAAAAAAAATAGTGCATGTAGCCCCTCATTAATACTTAGCAAAAGACAAGCTCACCTCGAAAATGTAAGAATTAACTCACCTTGAAATTGAAAGTAGCATACATCCATGCCAATACCATCCTCACTAACCACAATTAGCTCCAATGATGTCTCCTCCAAGCTCATAGAATACATCAGAGTGAGGGCCACAAAATCCCAACAACAAAAATGAATGATTCATGCAAAGGAAAACAAGGAGGCAAGGAACCCAATTAGGTCAAATCCAGTGTGCAGAGTACCAAAAACCATGGTCGCAAGTCGTCAGAGGTCAGATGTGTCCATACACAGCCTTATATACAAACAGAAAATCGAAAAAGCTAAAAGGCTTCGAGGGAAGAGCAAGCCGCCAACAACAGTAGAAGATCAGGGATTCCACGTTTCGAACACAGGACCCCGGTTTCAAGGTCTTAGGTCAGGGCCAATGGAGTGGTGATCACCATTGGAGTGGCACGGTTGTTCGGAGTGTTAAGAACCAAAACAACGGGATCGATGCCCGACTTCTCCTATATCGTAAATGTTTTTAACAGAGTTGATTAGGGACAAAATGAAACAAGTTAATTTTGAAATAAAAGTTCCCACTAAGTTCACATTGTAATTTTTCAGCTTTTGGGGAATTTTCATTTGCATGGTACCTTAGGAGCTTCAATAATTTCAGAAATGTTGAAATTTTTGAAAATTATTTTTCGCAAAGAAAATATTTTTTGTAAAGGAAAATATTGAATGTTCAAGAATATTTCTATTTATTGAAATGAAAATGTCATAATTAATTAATTAATCAATAAACATTAAATATGTTGCTGAGGTACTAATTCCAACCTATATATGGAAGAGGGGTAGTTCCACATGGCTAAATGTGGGTAACAGCGCCTTTATCCGCTACTTTACTGGCCAATTTTGTGAAATGCTTTTTTTTTAAAAGACCATTTGAGCATGTCTCAGGTCATTTTCAGATTTCGCAACAAAATAAAAACGCTGCTCCTCGCACTCCGTCAATTTCGGCTTCTAGGGTTTTAATTTACTTTAATGAGGTAAATAAGCTAATGTCCTTGCAAAGGAAAGTACAAGGACAAAGCTCAGGGCCTCAAGCCCAAAGGATTTCACCGTAGGAGGCCTGGGCCAGCATTTTCTTGTGTCACAAATTTTCACCATTTTTTCAAATATATGTATTATTTCAAAATAATTCACCAAAAAATGAAAAAATTCTAAAAAATGATCATATTGAACTGCACACGTTGTTCTTGAGCAAGTAGTTAGAGGATATAAAAGATTTTAATAAATTTCTACTTTCATATTTGGCCTACAACCAAATGTAGCTACATTCACTTGTGGATGATCCCCAGTGTTGCATTACATCTCTATCATTTGAAACTTTTATTTTTATTTTTATTTTTATTTATTCTAATTGGGCAAATGAACTAATCTCCTTGCAAAGAAAAAGTACAAGGACAAGCACTAGGCGACACCAAAGGGAAGTTATCACCCCATGAGGCTTGGGGGATTACATTTTTTTGTGTCACAATTTTTTGCCATTTGGTGAATTTTGTTCTCAAAAAAAAAAAAAATCAAATATTTTTTTCAAAAGTTGTAAACAAAAATAAATTTAATACAATGATGTTTGATTTATATCATCCAAACTTAAGTTTAAATGTAAAAATGATAGAACTTGGCTAAAGCCTTCAAGCAACTGAAATTTAGAAAAATCCATTGAAATAAATTTGAATGTCCACCCATAAATGTCAACTATCCGACCAAAGTTACAAAGAAAAAAATGTGTATTTGTATGTATTATGTTTTAAGTTGCACATTATATATATTCAATGCTACGTGTAGTATATTTTCACTTAAACTACTATAACTTCACGCACTTCTCTTCTTTTTTTTGTCACATCGAATTTTCAGTTATATTTTGCTAGGAATATATTTTCCTAGGAACTAGAATCTGCCTGCCCCAGGTCAGCCCATTATCAAGTACAAAAATACCCACCAAACAGCTCAAAACAATATTCGGCCCCAAAATTGTAAATGTGTCACTTGTTTCAAGGCAGCCCAGCACAAGTTTTCACAGGCAGGCAGTGTGGGCCCTGAGCAAACAGACACAAAAACATGTCATGTTTCTGTGGCGACTCGACATCAATTTCAATCCCTCAAAACTCGTGCATTTTGAAAGTTGAAACTCAAGTCCTACCACCCATCGAAACATGTCAAGTTTCAATGGTCAGCCCAACACACGTTTTGATGCCTTGGCAGTTCAAGCCTTGAAACATACTGCCCACCAAAACATGTAAACTTTCGAGACCTACGTCTTGACCCCATGGACCCATCTTCCATTTTCCTCAAGCGATCCCCATCCATGCCCCATGACCCATCCATGACAATTTAGACCTTTTTCAACTTTCTTACACTTCATCTAATTTTTGTTAAACTATTCTATTAAGACAATTAGTGAAAGTAATGGAATGGGTTTTTAAGTTTAGGTAGGAATTGATTATAAACGAGATGCATCACATGTCAATCATCACAACAAACCAACAAGTGCACCCAGGTTTTGGTTCAATTAGGGTTTAATTTCTTTGTATCATTTTTTGGTTTTCTCAAAACTGTAAACTTTTTTTCTTCTTCCAACTCAAACATGAAGCGATCCAAACATAACACTCCCTTCTTCTAATCTTCCATTATTTTTAGCACAAAAGTGAAATTAATCTTGATAGAAGAAAAGAAAATGAAAAACGAACCAACAAACATGATAATAAAAAATGTGAAAATAAACAAAATAGTTTTCGTGGAGACCTACATTCATGAAGAGTAGTTGCGATTATTTAAAGAATGCCACAGTCATCACTAAAAGGACAGGAAAGAGCTTATTTGTGTTTATTATGAGTGCAAGAAGAATTTGAAAATGAAGATCAATGAGGATCGAAAAAAGAGGTGTGACAAAGATGTGGATTCTGAAAGGATTCCTTTCAAATAAAAGTTGTACCCACCATTAAAACAAAAGCGGAAGGGGTGCATCTTGTGAAAGGTGGAAACATTCTAGAATGTAGGGTGAAAATGAATGGATTGTCGAAACCAAGAGCAATTGCCCTTCAACTACGATAGCTTTATAGGGAATACAAATGTCTGAACACAAGCACAAGAAGGAAAAAACCCCATCCTTCAAGATTTGCAATGAAATTCAAAAGGAATCCATTATTGTCCATTAAAAACACTTCATGAAATATGGAAGCCAACTAATCAAACAAGTTTTGAAGCTAGAAAGGATACTCGAGCACCCCGTTTTGCCAGAACCTATCATTCAAAAGTAATCATAACACAATGGTATTGGGTCACGCCTTCTTTATTTGAATATGCAACATTGTAATGTTTCTTTAAATTTCAACGATATTCAATTAACAATTATAAAACACTTGCAAAGTATTAATTTAATTTTTAGTGTTCAATTGGAAAGTAGCCCTCATTAGTTCAGGTGGAACATGTTTCGATGTACTGAATTATCTTTCAACATTCGAAATTTGAAAGTTCAAACTTTTCCAACATAAAAATCATGTTTTAATCATCATTCCAAATTGGATTCCATGTTTCAACATGTTATTAATTCCAAAGAAACATGTTATGATACGAGTATGTAAGATTATGTTTTGATGGAAAATTATAAATTTTTTCAACAAATATCATGTACCCTAAATTACTTTCGATTATTATAAGTTTTTCTAGTTATTTTATGTTACTTTTGGTCAGTTTAAGTTATTTCACCTTATGCTATTATTGGTTAATCTAAGTTGTATTATCATAAACTATTAATGATTATTATATTGGTGGCTATTATTGGTTATTCTATTAATGGTTATTGATGCCTATTCTATTGGTGGTTATTAATGGTAGTTATTCTATTAATGGTTATTTGTCGCAACCTTAACCTTGGGTTCGTGACCAAGACAAGGGCTTGCAAGGTTGTAGGCCAAAAGGAAGCCCGGGAATCATGTCGCATGCCCCCGAGAGTGCAAGAAAGTATGAGAGAATAGACCCTCACATTCCTAAATGAACTCCCATTTTGGGAATTGGACTCCCGAATGTTCAAAGTGATTGCAAAGGGCCAAATTCAATAGATTGAAGAGTTATTTATATCATTGGAAATTTGTTGAAACTTAGATGTCTAAAATGAGCTTACATGACCCATTTGGACTTCTAAAACACAAGTTATGGTCAAAAGAAAGGTCGGTAGTCGAATTGGCAATTTGACTCTCGACTACTAAAAATCGGGAATCGACCCGATTTCCTTACGTGCAAGTGGTGTGCAACATATCGTTGGAAAGTTCTAAACAAGGGCTACAACTTTGCTTTAAAACTCATCTCAATCGGAGGTCTGCACGTAAAATTATGGGCCCCCAAAGTCGTAGGAGTCTTAATTGTGAGAATTTCGAAACTCTCACTTGGAAGTCTTAGGACAAAATGCCATTTGGATGTGGGTCTTGTGGAGAGGCACAAAGTATACTATAAAGGGGAAGGTGATGGCTTCCCCCAAGTCCGGACCATGATGAGTCTTGTGAGTTCGAATTACTCGTGGCTCGTCCTAGCATCAAATGTGCTCCAACTATGCACTAATCACCTTGTGTTGGTTTTATGCAGGTCCGTGTGAGTAATTAAAACTTGTCATTCTTCCTAGTCCCATTTCGGAGTTCTAGCACGCCCTTCTACCCCTCCAAAGTGTTGTGAAT
The DNA here is from genome assembly GCA_963921925.1 of Sphagnum tenellum. NCBI lineage: Eukaryota > Viridiplantae > Streptophyta > Sphagnopsida > Sphagnales > Sphagnaceae > Sphagnum > Sphagnum tenellum. The sequence continues at coordinate 21,597,861 of OY998145.1, forward strand.
TAGGGGGCGTGCCCCAACTTCTTACTCTTTCATTGTTTTCAGTTTAAACTCACATTGGAATGCATTAAGGAGTTTAAGAGCGCATCAATATTGGTATCTATTCTATTAATGGTTATCCATAGTTATTCTATTAATGGCTATTGGTAGTTATTCTATTAATGGCTATCGGTAGTTATTCTATTAATGGCTATCGGTAGTTATTATATTAATGGCTATCGATAGTTATTCTATTAATGGCTATCGGTAGTTATTCTATTAATGGCTATCGGTAGTTATTATATTAATGGCTATCGGTAGTTATTTTATTAATGGCTATTGATAGTTATTTTATTAATGGCTATCAGTAGTTATTCTATTAATGGCTATCGATAGTTATTTTATTAATGGTTATTGGTAATTATTATATTAATGGTTATTAATGGTTAATTTATTAATGGATATTAATGGTTATTCTATTAATTGTTATTTAATAATTATTTTATTGGTGGCTATCAATCATTATTTTAGGCTAAATTACCATATGCTATTAATGGTTATTATTGGAATTATTTTATTAATGGCTATTGGTCGATATTTTATTAGTGGATATTGGTGGTTATTTAAGTTAAATTATCATAGGCTATTAATGGTTATTATATTATTGATTATTGGTGGTTATTTTATTAATGGCTATTGTTAGTTATTTTATTAGTGGTTATTGATGGCTATTTTGTTAGTGGTTATTTTTGGTTATTTTAAGTTATACTACACCCATTGGTGGTTATTCTATTACAAACCATTGTTGGATATTCTAGGTTATATTATCATAGGCTACATCACAAACTTCATGAGTCATGATGGCAATAATAGTCATGTGAAAAAAAAATTCATAGGTTTGTATGGAATAAACATAGATGTCATTCATCTACTTCTATCGTTTGAACATGAATGTCATGTGCATTATTTAGACACGAATGTTGTGTGTCTATTTGTGTTGTTTTCACACGAAAGTCATGCACACAATTTTCATGTTTAGATAATGCATGACATTTGTGTGTAATTGACACGAACCCATGAAATAATAGATTTCGCACAAATTTATAACAAACCCATAAAGCCTATAAATTTGTGATGATTGGTAGTTATTTTATTATACGCTATTTTAAATTATTTTTCATAAACTATTATTAATTATTATAAGTTTTTTACCTTAGGTCATTATATTTTATTTTAGATTATTTTAAATTGTTATACTTATGATAAAATAACTTATAATAACATAAAATAGAATGAACTTGAATAACTTAAAGTATAATTTGAAATAAGATATATTAATTTAAAATAAAATAACCTAAGGTTAATTGAATAATTTAATTTTAAATAATTCTAAATAAAAAACCTATAATAAATGGTTTAAATACCTTAAGGTATAATAACATTTAATAATTTAAGGTATAATAATTTATAATAGCCTATAATAACTTAAGGTATAAGTTAAAATAACTAAGGTAGCTTAAAATAATATAAAGTATATGATATAATAACATAGGGTATTTAAAGCAACATAAATAAACTTATTTACCACAATAAATTATAATAGTGAATTATGTTAACTAGTAATGAAACATGATGTTTACATATTGATATTATAGTGAAATAACTTTAACTAAGGTGAAATCACTAAAGTGTAGTGAACTTATTTCACTTTTAAAGTCCCATAGTGATTTAAACAAATGAACTAAACCCCATTTTTGTACTAATGATAATATTATTTTATGAAGCACAAATGGTTTAATTCTTTGGATAAATATTATCTATGGCATGTAGTAAACCTTTATGCCATCATTCCTTTTAATAGATACTCGTAAACATTTTATAACCATTTAGGTTGGAAGGTGAACAAATGAGCATCATAAGTTTGATTAAGTATTCCAACATGTTCAATCTGATTGTGTAATCTATTCAATGCATCTACCATTAGATGGGACCTATCAGGTTTGTATATAATCTTTAAATCATATTCTAGAAATAATAAGAGCCATTTAGCTAACTTGCCAAAAATGTGTAGTTTGTTAAATAAATACATTGAAACCATATGGTTAACATAAAATGTGAACATGTTGCCTAACAAGTAATGCCTAAATTTGTGTAAGGCATAAGTCATAACTAAAACCTCTATGTGTGTAATAATATAGTTTTTATCAACAGAATTAAGCAATTTTAATGAATGCATAACATGTTGATCTATTTTACTTGTTAGGTTTTGGGCCAATACTGCCCCTACTACTAGCTAAAATGCAATCGTATGAACATGAAATTCTAGTTCCTAGTTAAGATTGATGAGTATAAGAGCTTGAATGTACAAATTCTTGACATGTTTTCCCAAGTGGTTTAACATTTAGCAATCCATTCGAACACTTCCATTTTTCTAAGTAACTTGGTGATTGGTGCCATAATAGAAACAAAATTTTTTATGAAACATCTATAAAATTGTGCCATTCCATTGAAAACTTGAATCTTCGGAAGTATTTTATGTATTAGCATTTTGACTAAAACCTCTATTTTCTTAGGATCAGGAGTTTTTCCTTCTTTGGAGACTATAAATCCTAAAATAGTTCCATAACACACCATAAATGCACATCTTTTTGGATTCAAACTAATGCCATGCTCTCTACATTTCAGAAAACACTTTCTAAATTTTTTTAAATGAGTGGACAGGTCATTAAACATAGTATATTCATTTAAAAAGATCTTCATGAATACATCAAAGTATTCACGAAACGTTTTGGTGACTATGTTTTAATAGGTAGGTGGTTTGTTTTTTATTCCAAAAGGCAATATAACATCCCATACAAAAGCCCCCCAATCAGTAACAAAGGCGATTTTGTACTAATTCTTTGATGCTACGAAAATCTAATGGTATCCATAAAAACCATCTAAAAATGTATAAACTTCATGTCCAACTATAGTGTTAATAACTTCATCAGTAAAAGGTAATGAGTATGAATCTTTCTTAATAACAACATTAAACTTTTAAAGTCCAGACAAATTCTCAGTTTCACGTTCTCCTTAAGCATTACAATTATAGGTAACAACCAAGTAGCCTCTTCAACATGTTTAATAAAACCTACAACAAGTAATTTATCAAAATCGTTTGACAATAGTTGCATAATTAGGATTCAACTGGTACCTTATTTGATGAACAAGTGGTATCGATGTGTCTAACTCAATCTGATGTTGAGTTATTTTAGGTGGTGTGCCCTCCAAGTCTTTGTAAGTCCACACGAAGATGTCTTTGAACTTCTTTAGCAAATTAATTAGTTGATAAATGACAACAAGTTCCAAATCAACATAATTTTAACATGTTACAGGGTTTTTTTTAGAACCTAGGTTGATCTTGGTCAATTGCTTTTCTTCGAAGATAGTCCATCTAGCAATGTGAAGATTTTGAACTTTTATTTGAACAAGCGTCTTGTCAATCTCCAATTCTCCTACTTCAAGTTGGAAGAAAGTCTTTAGTAAATGTTGTTTGAAAATATCAAGGGGTATAATTATCTAAACATGTTGTATAAATATTGGTTTGACATGCATATCAAACAAAATAGGTAGTATAAATACTGGTTCAATAGGTACATATACCCATTCAACCAAGTTCAAACCTGCTGATGTAATCAATTTAACAAATATGTATAACCAAACTAGTGTAAGGACACCTATGGTTCTTATTGAAAACAACCCTAGTTCTGTAACAAACATCAAATCCTCTTATTTGTCAAATATTCCAGAATGGAAACCATAACAAATTAACAATTTTGGATGCTTGGTTGGTGTTCAAAATTTCTTAGTAACAAATGTAGTAATGACTATACTGGTTCCTTGTATAATGATAGTATCATTGCCCCAGTCATGAAACACTTCAAAATCCTTTAACCAAAGATGACTTAACAACATAAAGTAGTTAGAGTTTAACACATTACTCTATATCACAATAAAAGTTATTACATAAGGAATTCCATGGATAAAAACCTTAAGATCTTTTATCAAACCTAAAGGTTTGGCAATGGTTTGATCAACCATGCATAGGTTGTTAGGTGTGGGTTTTGGTTTTGGCAGACCTAACTGCACTCTCAATTTTCCATAATGATATTAACTCCAAAACCACCATCTAAAAGTACATTTTCAATAAAATTCTTCCTTGTTTGAACATGTATCACTACCATTTGATGATTAATGGCAATTAAAACAACTAGCGATTCTAGTAAGCATGTACTTCAATCTTTCTAGGACATTCTCCAGATCTATGCTCTACACCAAAGTAGATTATATAAGGATAACAAATAGGTATTCTTCCTAATTTGACAAGTTGGGCTTTAGCTTCTACTATAAGTTCTATAAACTTAATTGTGGCGATTCGTACAATTAGTACCTCTATTTTCATGTTATGACAAGTCTTTAATGAATGACTTGTTTTAGCACAATTAGTACAAGTTAATGTTGATTTGGTTGTAACAATAGGTACTACATGTTTAAACATTGTATTGGCCTCTGGTGTGGTTAGCAAGGCATTGTAATTCAAACTAATAGGTCCATTTTCCTCACATACTATAGTAATTTCCTTGTGCTCAATTGAGGTATCTCTCTTCATACTTGCAGTTGCTAATCTTAAGTAAGGCAATAAACTTGCCCTAAAAACAATGGTGAGAAAAACATTTGTTGTTTTAACTTATAGACAATTTGTTAGTTTCAATCGTTCATAGTAAACCACAACACATTTGGTGGTTTGTTTTTGTATATTTCATAATTGCATGTAGACCTCCTCATCGTTCTTTATAGTTATGAATCATTTATAAGTTGTTTGCTCCAACTCTTTAAAAGTGCAGTTTGGATGGTCTTGAACATAATTTTCTCCTCATCCAGAGATATTATCCCTTAAAGTAAAACCAAACAAGTTGATATTGTCAACTTCCACTGTTTCACCATTAGCTTTAACAACCTTCTTGAACACTCCTGATGTGAACATTAAGATCAGTGTCTTTGACGTAATTTGGATATTGTAGCTTTCATGTATGGTAGTTTCATTGTTGGTTTTGGTATAGGTTGCATAAAAGGTGGTTGATACCATGGTGGTATAAACATGCATGGGTCAAGTGTTGGCCATCCAAAAGATCCAACATGTGGATTAAAAGGTGGTCTTCCAAGTAGATCTCCTCCAGGTGAATCTCCAAGTTGTCTTCCATCTGGTGGATGGTGAGCAAAACCTATGGGTACATAAGTTGATAAACTAGTAATAACACGTTCAGTGGTCAAAACTGGTGCAACAACAAATTGTTGAATAGGTTGTTTGTCCATGCTAATCATTGGTTGAACCACTATAGGAAACTAATTTCCAACAAAATATGGTGTATATGTTGGTGGTACAATAGGTTGTTCAAGTATTGGGTACACATTCCCAAGTACATAACCTATATAATTCCTAAAGATCGACGGATCAAGTGCTTTTGTTCTAATTGGATATATTGGATACAAACTAGGATTTAAAGGCATAAAAGGGGCTACGACATTATAACACATTGGGTATGTTGAAGTAGGTAACATATTGGTTTTATTTGGTACAATTGGTGCAACAAGTTGTGATTAGATTGGTTGATAATTAATAAGTACTATTGTATGACCTATATTAGGATTCATGGTTTGAGTTCCTAATACAAACACATTAGGTGCTGCTATTGTAGTGGTTGGAGGAACAAATTGATGAATATTCATCACCGCTTCCTTTAATAATTGCCTTAATCTATCATCAACAAATGGGTAGCGGTTGAACATGTGTCGATCTCCTCTTGAAACTGGTCTATGGTGTGGTAATTGTGATCTTTCACCTTGACAAGGTATTGATCTTGTTGGCTAGGTGCCTTGTAGTTTTAACCCCAATGTAATGTGATTTTGAATTGGAGATTTTATCTTGTTGAATGGCTATTGAGGTGGTGAAAATTTTGGTCTCTTGTTGTCCTTTGCTTAAATTTTCCACACTAATAATATCATACTATATGATGACCTTCATGCTACTTGTATGAAATACAAAGGCTTGGCATGTTCGTGAATTTTAGGGCCAAAAACAAACAGTGAAAGTTGTGCTTGAATATGACCATTAGGTTCTACTAACTATGCTCATCAAAGTGAGCAACTTGTTGAATTTGTCTATTGCCACAAACCCTTTGTCTTTTGTAACACCTACAACAACCATGAATGATTCCTTGTTTGATGTTCTAGCATGCCTTGTTGAGGCTTAAGAAAGTTAGGTACTTAGTTGTTGAAGTTTCATTCTTCTGTCAACATTTTATTTCTACCAAAGATTGTTTCTCCTTTGTTGTGTTAAGCCATAATCAAATTATTGTACGTGGCCAAATGTGACATACTTGGCAAGGCAAATCCTAGAGATTCTTAAGAGCTAAATGAAAACTAAATGATTTTTTTGACAATGTTAGTGGAGTAAAAAACTTATAATAATTAATCATGATCTACAAGAATTGGCCATGTTATGTTAAGGTAGGGTGCAACATTGCAAATGTGGATGTTGCCAAGTTTTTTGTTGTTGAGGTTGTTTGCTCAAATATCATGAAGCTAAATTAGGGGAGGTTAGGATGTAATAAAGGCAACTTATGTTGTATACAAGACTAACATAGATTTTTTGTTACACAATTGAATTCTAGATCATGTCAATTTTGAAACCTTGGCCATGAGAAGCAACTTGTGTAGTGGGCATTCTCCCCATGGCACAATGTAAGAGATGCTACATAATTTGATTCATTGTACCTACAATTTTGACCATTCACCTTCAAGTTTTGTTATATATTTTTCAATTTATTTAATAGAAAAAAGAATGAATTGTGTGATCTCAAAAACTCATTCCATGCAAAAACATTTAGGTGAAAATTTGCCAAAAAATGACCCAAAAAATGGTAACAACCTCCCCAAGGGTATATATATATAACATTTTCACCATATTGAAAATTTTAAAAAATGACATTCTAGCATGATCACTCAAACATAAACATGTGGCGTTAAAAGAAAGTAATTCAAAATGTCATTTCACCAAATGGTGATGAGTTTGATGGCTATGTCGCTAAATGCACAATGTTGTTGGTCATTATATCATTCCATTTTGGAACAATAACAACCATTTGATTTGTTAGAAGTTTTCCATCTTATGGTTAGAACATAGTTATGACATTCTTGGTGCGGGAATGTTATGGAAGCCCAAAGAAGCACGAATTTTAATGAATTTTATAGATCAACCGGTGAACATTCGGTAAACATTCGTGCCGAAGAATGTTTTGATAAGGTGCTTTACCACGTAAATTCGCGAAATTTAAAGTGCAAAATGAAGATTGTCATTACTATGGGTTAGAAGTCACTAAGGGTGTAAACCTTACATGTTACGATAAAATTGTATGCAAGGTGGCTAATTGCCAATTTGGCCAAAGGCTAGGGGCGATAAAAACTTGTTGCTTGAGATTATTCATTTGCTTGAGTCAAGACTTATGAATGAGTTATAGCCTACAAGTTGCAAATGTCAAAAATTGAAGTTTGAGGTGCATAATTTATCATTCACAAATATTATAGTCTATAGATTATGTGCATTTTGTTGATTGTTGAAAATTTCAAGCACATTGTGTTATGTGTGATGCATCACAAGACTTAAGAACTAAGATTTGTTGACTTTGATTTTGTAAATTGGTCACTCTGATATATTGTGTACATTTGGTGGTTCATGTATAAAACATTATTCAAGTGAATGTTCAAGGTTTTTCAAACACTTGTGTTCAAAGGTGAAGGGGAGTCATGACTTCCAAGTTATAACATGTTCAAGTGTGCAAATGTTCAAGTGCATTATGTGACACAAGCTTAAGAATTTTTTCTTTTTTTTCATTTTGTGAAATTTTGCATTGTAAAATTGATTCATTTTGTAAGATTTTTATTTTTTTTGTACGTTTATCTTAATTAGTTGTTTGTTTGTAAATTATAATGCATTGCAAGTGGTATATAGGTGGCAAAAGCTTGGTGTTGAATTTAATTTGATTATTCCAAGTTCTTTCTCAAATCAACTTTACTTCAACAAGGACTTTTTGTTGTTTATTTTGCTTTTGTTTGTATAAAGATTATTTTGTTCAAGTTTTGGAGTTTGATTCTATGCATCATGACCCCACCAAAACTCCCTTCAACCTTCAAGTACAAGGCATTGTTTAGTCCTAGGTTTCTTGCATTTATCCCATAACCTTCTGCCTTTGAATCACCTCCCCTTGAAGCATTGAATGACCTCCATCTAGGTTTTGATCCTAATGTTGCTTCATCTAACAATACTATAATTGTTGCAATTGTCATAGATTTAGAGCAAGACTTTGAATTGCAAAAATATGTTATAAAAAAATGGAAATATGAACTTGATCAAAAATTTCAAGATGTTTGGGTGGCTTGATTGTCATGAACATAATTTATCATCAATGGGAACAATATGGTGAGTTTTATAAGGTGCATAGTTTGTTCAAAATTTGAAGACCTAGAGAAAAATTACTAATACCCAAACTTGATTCCTTACTAAAACATTCGGGGAGGAGGAAATTCACATATATTATGCCAAGCATGAAAGATGGAGAATTGTATGAAAATAAAAAGTGTGCACATGTAAAAAACCAAGTTATATTTGCATAGATCATTCCAAATTATGTTCTTTAACTTGTTATTAATCAAGGATTGAATTTTAACAAAAGTTGGCATTTTGTATTTGTTATCTCATGGCAAACCCATGGTAGCTTTTGAAAATATGAAGTCTTTTCTTGAATTGTTAAAAGTTAAACATTACCCAAAAAAACATTTGTGTGATAATGCAAGTTGGGGTATGGTTAAAACTTTTCATACCATTGTCATGCAAGCTATGATGTTTGCATTGGATAAGGTTAATGTGTTTGCCATGTTTTGAGTGAAGTTACTTCAATTGAAAACTAGTTTCAACTTTCACTCCATGCAAATACCATTCAAAACATGACAATGGTCCTTATGTTATTATTTGTAGAATGTGCAATTGGTGGTTCTAATGTAACCAACTTGATTACAATGATTATGCAAATGATTAAACTATTAATGGAAGTATTTCAAACCTTGATTTCATTTCCAAAAATTGAATGTCTTTTAGTGTTGATGGGGTTAGTGGGTTTTTAAATTTTAGTTTAAAAAATTTCCATAATTGTCGCAAGTTTAGCAAGATCACTCGACCCTTGGGCCCTCCTCAACAACAATTCATTCCTATTAGATCCATGACTAGGTGGAGCACCTTGCAAGTATTGTTTATATAATGTAGATTGTTTGAAAGCACAAACATAGTCATTGGACATTGTTGTGTACAAACAAATGTTACATTTCCTCAACTATTGCAACTAGATGTTATGCATACTTTTTGCCAAACTACAAGTGGGCATGTATGCCCACTCTTCATCACTAAACTCCTACAAATCAAAGGAAATGAAACATTAACAAAAATTAAAATGTCACAATGAAGATGGAGGTCCATATGTAATTAAAAATTTGAATTAATAGAAGATAAAGAATGATAGGAACTTCGAAGGCAAAATATCCACATGGACCATGAAACCTTCCCATCGCTTGACACAAAAATGCCAAAAGTTGAGCCAATTTGCATGTTTATGGACACATGCCTCAAAAGGAGCTCCTAAAACCATAAACAATTTTAACAACATTCCAATTGGCATGTGTGTTATCAGCAATGAATCCCTTAAAATTCATTTTTGCAAACCCATGTTTCAACATCGTTTGATTAAGCTTTATCCATGCATGAGTTGTTGAGCTTCGATGTCCTCAAACCACATGTCACAAAACACAATGGTCATCACTTTACAATAAACATGATCATACACATGATGAACCATAGTTGTCCAGTTAACAACATGCTTCACATGATTAAAGATGATCTAAACATTCTACAAATGCCCTACTAGTTACATTTGTGTTACAAGGTTTGTTCCACTCCCCACACCATTTATCAACATCTTGAAAATAAAAAGCTTTTGTTCTAGAACTTGTCCTAGGAAACAACACTCATGGATGTAGTCATATTGACTCCTAGACTTCAATTCAAGGAGGCTATCAATATACCCACCCCTTAAACAATGCTAGAAAAAAGCAGTGAGATTACAAACATTGGGCAAACTCAATTCAGAGAAGTTGTCCTAGATCTACTCCAATTGTGCACTATGTAAAAGCTCCACCATGCCATTGCCACTATCATCTAGTAGATACTTAGCCAAGAATGTTTTGTTGGCACTTAGAGAAATCGCAGATATCTTTGTATTAAGCGTGTAATCAACCTCCTTTGTGTTCAACCTTTTAATTTTGTCCATAGACACCCTGCACTTGCCATCCACCACAAGATGCTTGTGGACCCCAAGATGAATTGTCGCTCTGGAAATTGATTATAGTCTATGCACAACATAATAGATTCGTTCACTACAATTGGTGACACAAAGGGGAAGAGCATGACATAATTTGCATTCAAGCAGATAAGTAAATGGAAACACTACCATTTGACCTACAACTAAAATGTGTGTGCATTCACTGCACTAAAAGGTTTCATTATGAGAGGTAGAGCATACAAAGTGTTGATAATCATCGTGCACTAATAGAAGATGGCCATTTTGCAACTGGTCTCTATGACTAATTTTTAGTTACAAGCGACATTTGTAACTAAAATCTTAATAGTCGTGTTAGACAAGTCGCAAATGACATTAGTCGCAAACGACAACGAATTTTGGATGAAAGAAAAAGTCAACAAAATACGCCTTCATCCTTTAACTTATCATATACGTATTATTGCTTGCAACTAGGATGCGACTTTTTTGGTGAACAAGGGAACAAATTATGTGTTGCCACATGTCCCAACTCTTAATAATTAAAAATATATCTTCATTATTTTGAAATAATCCAAGACGTTTAATTTTTATATTTGAATGGTTTAAATTGTGACACATGATGCAATAAAAATTTGCCATGTGGCATATTAATTGAATTTGTCCAAATTCAATTTAAATCAATATTTAGGTATGTAGGTTGAACTAGGTACCTACCTACCTTTCTAGGCTAAACACCTATCTAGATAAAAACCTATTTACCTACCTAGGCCAAATATCTACTTAGGTAGGTAGGTAGGTAGGTAGGAAAGTAGGTAGGTAAGTTAGGGAAGTATGTAGTTAGGGGTAAACACATGAACATTTTTATTTTATTTTGGGTTAAGTCGTTTTCAATGGCTCATCCCATATGTCCATGTTTTAAATATGAAAATATAAAGACAAAACACCTTGTTTATATACTTTTCAAGATGAGAATGAAAGCCAAAACATATGGGATAAACTTTTTAGTTGCAAGTCATTTGCGACTAAACATTTTTAATCGCAAGTAATGTTTAGTTGCAAATGACTTGCAACTAAAAAGTTTATCCCATAATTTTGGCTTTCATTATCATCTTGAAAAGTATATAATTAAATAAGTAAATGACAACTAACTAGCTAACTAATTAACTAATAAAATTACTAATCATTTAATGAATAAAATAAAATAAATAAATAAGTTAGTTAATTAATTAATTAAAAAATAAATTAGCAATCAACTAATTCATTTTATAAATTATCCAACTAATTAATTATTTATAGTAATAATCATCAATATATTATGACTACTGAATTAATTATATTATTAGTTATTATTAAGTATTACTTAATTAACTAGTTATATAAACATTATTAATCTATGAACTATAATGATCTATCAACCAATTTCATTAACCAGTAATTGGCTAATATTGAAATAATTAATTAATTATTATATCATAACCAAATAAATTAATATAATAACTCCAAATATTTAGTAATTAATAATTAATGCTTATAAAAATTGATTAGTAGTTCTTTTAATATAATAATATAATTAAAACCTAATGTGGGTTAACTATTTTGTTACAATTATTCCCATTATTATTTTCATTTTACAATTCATAATAAATATAAATGTTAATATTTAATAGTAACAATAATAATTCAATTATTATTGTAACTAGTTGGTAACCAATGTTTACTATTTTATTTTTATTATTCATATTATTACTTCAGTCATTATAGCTATTTATGAATTATTACAATAAATATTTTATATTTTTAACAAAAATACTTTTCCTTCGAAAATATTATTTGCATTTGTATATTAATTTATTAGATTTCCATTCTAACTACTACAAAAATTATAATAAAATAATAAAACTGAAAATAAAAATTTTATATCAATAATTGACTATAATAATTGAATAATTCATAATTCATAAGTATTAATTATAATTTTGAAATATAAAAATTTAAAACTATATATTAATATTTTGGTAATTATTATAATATAGTGATACATCATAATTGATTATTTATGATAATAATAATGATAATAATGTAATTTGTAGGTAGCTTAGGTTAACTATTTTTTGTTATATATTATTATGTCATTTGTTAGATCTATTATGATTTTCTTAAAATTAGTGAATAAAAAATCAAATTTTAATAAGTACATTAATCATTTGAAAATAATTTAATGAAATATAATAGTACATTATATTTTATTATTATTTTAATAATTATATAATTTTTTCCTATCATTCTAATATCATCATCATTATGATCATTATATAATAAAATATTATTTTAAAAAAATGGAATATAATATTGAATTTTTTTTATTACATGTAACTAATATAAACATATAATATTAATATTAATAAATATCATTTGTAATAATTTGAAGAAGTATAATAAGATGGTTTGGATAAACTTGTAATATGGGCATAATATATTTAGTAAATATTTTAAATAAAATTTTAATATACTCACAATATACACCAATTAATGTAACCATTATATTGAAGCTATTTATGTTAATAATATTACTTGAATACACATGGAATATGGTTGTTGATATACATTCAAAATATACATTTATAAATATTAGTACACCCAATTATATTCCTTAGAATTCACAAAATACACCTTTGTATATTCATAAGGTTGCAACTAAATTGGTGACATTTGCAACTAATGGGACATAAATTGTTCTGCTTGGATGAAAACCAAACTAAACGTTGTTCACATGGAAGGATGAACAACAAAATAGTTGCAAACTAATTGCAATGTAGTTGCAAATATGACCAAAATAAGAAATAGTTGCAAAAATGTCCAAATGTAGTTGCAAATAACTAATAGTTGCAAGTAGTCGTAAATAGAGTGGTTACATTTTGGCCAATTTCTATTAGTGTTGCACACAATGCAAATGACCCAAGCAACGAGCCTTCTTGAAATTAAGCCCAATTTTTTTTTTGATATTAGTTGTGATCACCTTGCACCAAGCATGCCCATTGTACTTTCTATCCATGCTTTGCATCTGTGAAGTCCTATGAATAATTGAAAAAAATTGATTATAGTTCAAACAAGACATCCCCATCGAATGTAGTTGGCAAGAATTGAATTTTTTGAAAAAGAACCTTATCATAATTTAAATTTCACAACTCATTGGAGCTATGTCCAAGCAACACCATGGCACAGAAGCAAGAGATAACAAATTGAATACTACCCATTAGGTAAGAGGGTTGTGGTGACAATCGGACAGCTAATTAAGGAATCTATTTTGGTGATTTCATTGACAAAGTAAAGGTTTTCAAATTGTCACTTGAGGAAAAATCAAATAGTACATTCAATGAAGACAAAAGATGCAAGAGCATCCAAACATTCAGGGAAAGTGTGGGTAATGTTGTTTTCTTCCCTCACAATCTTGACCACAAAACATGTTATCCTCGACATTAGCATGGTTTTTTGCGAATTGTGAGTCAAACTCCCAACAAAATGATAATGGCTAAAACGAACAACTCATTATCTTCCTTCGAAAGAGGTTATAAAAACTTGGTACAAAGAATTTGAAGCAAATTTATTAGAATCATACAAGACGTCCTTGGATATGTGCAAAGACCCTAGCTGAAAAACAAACATAGTGCACAAACAATGTTTAGAGATAGCGGTTGTCCTTGAATCGTGAACCATGATGGTGAGGTTAGGACATCTAATAGCATGAAATGTTGCCATATTATTAACAATAGTATCAAACTATTGAAGGAATAAAATGGGATATGAAACATCGAGATTGCAAAGAAGTTGATTTCCAATCAAATGCAAAGAACAACTTTGAACAATTTGGAGGATGATGAACATGAACTTCAAAGATATGTTATTGGCTACAAACAAAACAATTATGGGATCAAACAAAGACCAAATTTTCACACACACACACACAATTCTTTAAGTGAGTATGGACAAGGGGATCTTTCTAATGTGAATGACAATAATGAATGGTATAACTCATAGTATAACCAAATATTACATGAATATTGATGAAATGTGAAGTACATAATTGGAAAATGATACAAGCTATTCATCCTTATTTATGAATCATCAAGAACCTAAAGAAGTAATTTCCAAAGGTTGGTCTTTGTTAATTTAGTTGCAAAAATGCACTAGATTCTAGCAAAGAAATGAAAAAGATAAGGAAAATGTTTTAAATTGTTTTTAAAAAATTGAAAATCAATATGGATTCATTCAACATTAGGTACATTAATATCAAGTTGGCGTGTCCAAAAGTAACAATGAATGAAAAAAAGAATGTATCGCCACAGATAATGGATGGGAAGGGGTGGTAGTAACACATTAAGGGAACAGGACAATCCTACCATAACTAGCTGTTAGGATAGCATGAACTCAATTAGTTATATTTACAATGTCCGTAAACACAATATGTAGGAAAAAGGTGCATAGGGTAAAAGGTCATAGGAATATTATAATATGTAAAATGCACCAATTAAATCGAAGGTTATAAGCAAAGCAATTAATAAAACGAATAAATGTCAATTCAATGATGTTTTACATAGGTCAAATTCAAACCTAGACTAGGATAATCATGTGACATCTAATTAGTATGATTCTACCGACATGAGATGTCATGAAGATAAAAGATGTTGTAAACAATAATTGAAAAACATTTTATGAACCGTTTGTTGACAAAATTTGACAACTAGATATGAAATTAGAAGTCATCAAGTGCCAGAATGAATGGATAAATACTCCAAAAAACATTGAACTTTTGGGGGAAGGAATATTGAATAACAAAATCAAATATGGATCATAACATATCAAAATAACAGCAAGTGGTTGCAACAGGCAATGGATGGAGAACATGTTGATGTGTATTTGAAAAAAACATATAGGTTTTAAAGGAAAAGATAATATCATCCACATACGTTTTATTCTAAAGTCTAAAATGTTATAAATATAATGTTTTGTATGTTATGAATATATCTATGCACCATATCTATACAACATATATATGGGACATTTATATGCACCCATATGTATGTCACACATATGTAGTAAGAGTTTTTAGATCTATGTATGCCATCTAGATGGGCCACATGTCTATAATTAATACATGTGTTTACAATATTTCAATTCTAGATTTGTATTTCATAACAATATGCATACTCCATGTGGGTTGGTTAGTAGGAATTATAGATGAGAGCTTGGTATAATATTTGATGTTGTTATTAAATAACTCCACATATGGAAGGATGTATAGTGGGATGCCATTATGATGGAAAATGGAATCGAGACATGTATTAAAATAAAAAAATCTTGAAATTTCCATTATTATTATAACAACAACACACCGAGGATCTATTAAGAAAGTATGCACGTTGGTAACAAGGTAAAGCTATTTTTACAAGTACTACAAGATAATGCGATGTTGCGACCTCTAGAAGTGAAGCCCTAATATGTCCTCTATTGATTATAAAAAACTATAAATAGATCAACAAAACAAAAAACACATAATTGTTCGCCAAATGCATAGAGTTATCACAAGCTTGAAACAAGCTCCAATAAAAGGCCGAAAGTGGCAAGGACAACAACAAATGAGGTAATGACATCCTACTAATAATACATTTTGAATTCTTAGCATTTACAACCACTTTGTGTTGAAGGATTTGTTTCAATAACACTCTCATATGTTTTTTTACTTTTTGTATTTAACAAGATATAGTTTACAAAAATGGGTTGGTACAAATGCATTTTGTATAAAAAACTCAAAATGTACATGATGAAGAGATACTTGACATGACCCCAAGCCCATTATAGTCATGAAGTGTCCACAATAAAATAACATTCACAATTAGTAATGGATTAGTTGTAGGTTTTGAAACATTAGTCATTAGAACTCCTTGCATCCATAAAAGTTGCAACTCATCAATGAGTAGTTGTACATAGATATCCATATTATGAACCTACCTTTTTTCAAGGATGATAAGTGCAAACCACATAAATGCATTGCTCATTGTCAAATGAAGTGGTAAGTTGTAATTTAGCACCACAACTAGCCACATTGAATATTTTGATTGTTGTAAAAAATATGGGTTGATTTCATCTATTGCTAGACCTATCCTCAAATGCTTAGGCTCATTTTAAAATTGTGGCCATCGATCCTCCACAATTTTCTAGGCTTTGGCAAGACCTCTCATCATTCCATCTTCACTTTTGTTTACAACATGCTAATCCATCAACATGGCTTTCCTTTTTGCAAGGAGAAGTTGTTTGATTCGTGGTATAATAGGCATGTAGGGCATCATCTAACACAAACACCACAAGTTGCATGAAGTTTAATGGCTTAGAATTGGAATTTGCCAAAATGGAAAAGATTTCCAAGAATTGCAACAAGACAAGTTGTTTAGCTTGATAGAAGAAATATAACTATGAGCCTATATTAACATCAAATTCCAAGCTTTGATGTATGGATAATTTATGTTTACCTTTTGGGGTGTGCTAGCTTCTTGAATATCTTGCCTATGTCAAGGTTCCCCACACTTGGGATAATGCCAGGCTTCATAAGTTTTGAGATTTGCTAAAAATAACCAAGGATATCTCAAAGTTAAGTTCGTCGCGGTTTCAAAACTAACAAAGTTGTGCGGGATCACGAGGATGATGAGTAAGAAGAGGCCCCTATTCCAGAAGGCGCATGCGCTGGACTTCGCCCTCAAGATCGTCTCGACGGACGCTCATGGTGACATTATGGTCTGGTGCTTGCTCTGCTTGTACCAGGGCTGAGATGTGGTCGAGGTCAACATCGTGGGGCGAAAGCGCAAATAGCGCAACGACATCAAATATTTCACAAAGTCGTTCTCCTTGTTTAAGTACCGTAGTCACCATGAGGGGCAACACGTGGCATTCTAGATAGAGTACCAAGGGATGTTAGTCGACAAGAAGAAACAATATTTCAATGGGCATATCAAGGCGACCAACATGCTGCATCACCACTTTGATCTGGACAAGGACACGTACGAGTTCTTCATCTGTACCAAGATCGTTGATGTCATCATTGGCGACCTCTTCTTCGGTGATGACGAACAGCTCGAGAACATTGACGCCAACGATGGCGAACAGAACCCGACCAACGCAGTTCGCAAGAAGCTCATCGAGAAGCAAAACGAGAAAAAGAATGAAATGAAGCTATTCTGTAAGGAGGACGATGCGCACGTCTACACGGTGACCATCAAGGACATCCTGCACTTCAACTTGGCCATGGACTATGTCGGCATCGATTTGCCCTTTCGACAGATAGCGACAGCCATCCAGAAAGCCAAGGACTGCACGAAGACGGCGAAATTTGCTAGCCTTAATGACCGCACCGTCGGTCAGTACACGTGCATCCTGGTCGCTGTTGTGCTGCAGCAAATCGCCGGCATCCTCGATGATGAATCGATTTGGGCCATGTTGTTGGTTGGCGACAAAAGCGCGCATCGTGGCCATTTGTTCCTCGACTTGCGCGTACATGTCTGCTATCACGGTGAGCTGGTCAACTTGCACCTCATCGCGATGCCCATGTTTAAATGCCATTTCGCTATCAACATGTTCAATATGATCGCCAAGTTCATGGACGCGCTGTACATCAAGTGGCGTGCCAAGCTGATCGGTGTGTCAACGGACAGCGAGAACACCATGATGGGCCGTCATGCTGGCATCGTTACCCACCTCGTCGACTGTGCCGACAACAACGTGCTGTGCATTTGGTGCGCACCGCATCAGATCGACATTGTGGTCAAGGCGATAATCAAGGGCATTGACAATGGCGTTTGGGTCAAGCAGGTTACATGTTTTCGATCTACTTGCGTGCGTAGGACAACATGATCATCGCCATGAATGTCAAGTGCCCAAAGAAGACGAATCGTTAGGTGCACCTGGGCCGCTTGCTGAACTTCTACAAGTCGTATTGCTGCCCGCTCCTGGAGCACACCAAGGACAAGTGGCTCGACCTGATGCCATCAAACCAGTGGTGGATCATCACGTACGCAGTGGCGCTGGCAATTGACGCGATCAACGTCATGTTCGCCCTCATGTTGGCCCAGTTGTACGCCAGGTCGTTGTTGATCAGCCAGCAGGAAACTCTCGTGCAGAACTTGTTCGGCACCATCATTGCCATGTTTGAAATCGAGATTGGCGCTGACAGCGGTGAGGCCCGCGAGGACGACGCCTATGTGCAGCAAGGCTCGCTGCGCATTTTGGTCGTGGCGATTGTTGACCACATCGAGAATCAAGGTTCGTTTGCGCGTAATTGCTACGAACACCTTGAAGTAGCTAATCAACAAAATGTGATCAATCACATCGCCACATACGCAATGGCATTGATCACTGGGCTGCAATCGATCAAGGCTGAGCGGGACAACGACAATCGTGCGTTGGACAAGGACGCGCCGCGTGTGCTACTCGTTCAGTTGGTCAAGTTGCATCATGGCATCTTCCTAAAGGATAAGCTGGACCCGTTTCAACAGCACGTTTCCTCATTTTGGTGTAAGGAGAACGTGGAGCAGGTTGAGGCCAAACATTGCGAACTTCTCTAGCTTTACAACTCCGACACCATCCTGCGTGACATCATCGACAAACACAATCACACCACCACGTTCAATGATGGGTGGGACTATGCCCTAGGTCGGTTCGAGCATTTACGCTCATTTTGTGGCGGGCTGGCGACTATGCTTGCCAACACAACATCTGTTGAGTCGGACTTTTCGATTTTAAAATGGGATCTAGATGAAAATCGCACGGCGCTCATGCACCTGTCACTTGAAGGAATCTTCCAAGCCAAGCAACGCCTCATCCTACATACGCTTCTGCGTTGAACACAACGAAATCAAATACAACACCATGTGTTGTTTCAAAACTAAGCTAGTTTTGTTAAAGTTTAGATTTCTAAAAACTTATGAGGCCTGGATAATGCACCAATTTTTCTGCCTCACCCTTAAACAAAACATAGTCGTCCCTGCGGTTGTGGATGAATTCATATAACAACCCAACAACTGCCAAAATATTTTTTACATCTTTTTGGGACCTGGGGAGGGTGTTTATAATAGGTATTGAGAATTCAAGCTCAACTAGTTAGTTTTCATTAGTTATTGGAGTAGGAAAGTAACTAGGTTACTTTCACAAAGTTGAATTACTTTCTTTACTTATTTTCGTTTGGTTATTTGTGGTTTGGTCTTGTAGTTAAATACCTTGGTGTTGATAGTTCTTTCCTCTTTTCTTCATTACACAAGTTTGTATATTTCATGTTACAAGAACCTTGAGGAGTTCTTGATGTTATGTTTTGTGTTGTGAGCATCGTGTTATAATCTTCTTTTAATAAAGTTCTATGTTTGCACTTGAATAGATCTCTTATTTGTTAACATGGTATCAGAGCTTAGGTTGTTTGATGAAAAGGTTGAAAAAGATCTAGAGCTAAAAAGTCTCTAGATATTTGAGCTCGAGAGTCTCTAATAATATCATAGGAGTTTGTCAAGTGCAAAAGAAAAACGGGGAAAAGAAAGAAGTGAAAAGAAAAAAAAGAAAAGAAAAGAGGTGAGTGGAGATCCACATATCAAAGGTTGTGGAGTCAGATCTTTAAATCTAGATCTAGATCTATTGTGAAAATATTTTAAAGTGAAACTTGGAGAAATTATAGAAGATTATGAGACGTTTCTATTCTCAAAATTTCAAAAGAAAAGGATGTGTTTTGTGAGAGTTATGAGTTTTTGAAGATTCTGTGTCAAATATGGGTTTTCGGTGATATCTCCTTTCTTTGAGCTTTTTTGGATCTGTAGCTTTGGGATCTTATAGATCATAAAGGACTATATATGTGAGAAAAATTTCAAGTCATTTGGATACATATTGAGAGAGATTCAAATATCTAAAATTTCAGCTTCAGTTTTGAAGTCAATTTCTTTTTAGAGTGATAACTCTTTGTGGTTGCCACCAATAGAGCTAAATGTTTTTATAGATATGTAAGACAGACATCTTATGTGTCTTTCAAAATCTCAGGGAATTTAGAATTACTGAAAGCGAATTGTAAGTCATTTTGTGTTCAGGTCCCAGTTTGAGGTGACTTCAAGGAAGTAACAAGATCTCTCATTTTATGAAGTCAAATGAGCTAAAATTTTGAGAGACAGTAGTAGACATAGCTTTACATGTTTCAAAAAAATTTCAAAAGGATTCAAGGTCATATGTGAGCGGTGTAGTTTCGCAAAGTTGTTATGATAGAAGTTTACATTGAGAAGACATCAGAACAATTTTTTGAAGTGGAGCAAATACAACTTGGGAGAACTTGAAAGGAGTTTGAAGATTGGGAAGCGCAAATGCATTATCAAGACCTTCATATAAAAGTTTGGTATGTAATCATGTACTTAATACCATACAAGATATTATACGAGATACGTACATATACGTAAAACTTATGTGTAGTATAAAATTTCATATAATACTCAAAACATACATACATATGCAAGGTCCATCTTGTTCAAACCTAACCCTAACCCTAATCCTAGAAACCTAAGGAAGAAAAACCCTAATCCTAATCCTAGAAACCTTAAAAAGACATTGAGTGTTATTTGAAAGATGGTGGATGATCTTTCTCAAATTACAATTGAAAAATTAGATAAAAACAATTTTCAAGTGTGGAAATTTAGGATTATGAATTTCTTGATGGGGAAAGGTTATTGGGAACTTGTAATTGGTGATGAGACAGAACCTCCTCTCCCAGAAAACTCCACACAACAACAAATTCAAGCCAATAAAACTTAGCATGAAAAAGCAAGGAAGGTCTTGTATTGGCTTTCTGTGAGTGTGTTTGATTCCATGATTCTGCATATTCAAGTTGTAAAATCACCCAAGTAAGCTTGGGATACATTGGTGAAGATGTATAACATCAATACATAAGCTCGCAAAATGCAACTAAAGTAAGAGTTGCATAATCTACAAAAAAACAAAATGAACATCAGTGACTATTCTACAAAGGTGAAAAACCTTGGAAATGCTCTTACATCTATAGGAGCCCCTATAGATGATGAAGATCTAATGGCCATGACTTGAATGGTCTTGGAAAAGACTATAGCTAATTTCGTACTTCAATTGCAGTTCAAAAACCATTTCCAAGATTTAATAACCTTGCTTATAAGTGAAAAGATGAGAGTTGTTAGTACCTCATCCAATGGAGGATCACAAGAAAGTGTTTTCTACTCAAATTCTAATAGAGGTAGAGGTAGAGGTACTAAAACCTCATTTCGAGGCCGACACAAAAGTTCGCATGGTGGACATCATCAACATGAAGGTCAGTCTCATGGAGGTGGACGAGGAAACTTTAGAGGAAGAGGAAGTCGTGGAGGTCGTGGTGGAAGTCATCAAGGTCAACAATAAAATAATGACTCAAATTGCTACTACTGTGGGAAACCTAGGCACATGGAAAAAAAATGTTATCAAAAGGAACATGATGCATGAAATGGAAAGCTACAACAAGGGAATTATGCATCAACTAGTAATCAAGGTGATGAACAATTATTTGTGATGCAGCACATGGCAAATTTCATGATAGGAGGAGTATCAAATAACAATGTTTGGTATGTGGATTCTGGAGCTTCAAATCACATGACTAGTCATGGAGAATGGTTTAGAGACACAAAGGATTTGAAGACACCAGGTTTTGTGAAAACTGGTGATGACACTGCACATCCCATCACACAAATTAGGAAGGTGCCATTGTCCATGCAAGATGGCAAACAAAGTAGTTGAAAGATGTACTTCATGTTCCAACCATAACAAAAAATGTGGTTTCTGTACGCCATATGGTGGAACAAGGTTTACAGGTGACAGTTAACCCAAATGGATGTTTTGTGGAAGACATGAAGAACTAAGGCAAATTGATTACTAAAAGAGAAAGGAATGGATGAATGTTCACCTTGGATGTGAACATGCCTAAGGTGAATTCCATGTTATTCACACATGGAAAAGGAGCTGGAGACATTAGAATTTGGCACAAGCGAGTTGGCCATGTTAATCTCCAACGTCTTAAGCTAATGGAGAAACAAAATCTTGTTGGAGGTCTTCCCAAACTTGGAACATAAGAGGTGATGTTAGAAGTTTATGAAGCATGCCAATTGGGGAAGCAAGCTAGGCATCCATTTCTAGTTCAAACAACTCATGTAAGTTCCAAACCTTTGGAAATGATCCATTCAAATGTGTGGACCACGAAGACAAAATCCATTGGAGGATGCAGGTACTACGTAAGTTTCATTGATGACCACACAAGGAAGGTGTGGGTCTATTTCATGAAACACAAAGGTGAAGTGTTTCAACATTTTTTGAATTTCAAAGCAATGGTGGAGAAGGAGAAGGGTGTGAGCATCAAGTGCCTAAGGTTCGATGTAGGGGGAAAATACTTTTCAAATGAATTTAGTGAGTACTTGAAAGAGCATGGAATTCAAAGGAAGTAATCATGCAGTTATTCCCCACAACAAAATGGAGTTGCTAAAAGGAAAAGCAGGCACATTATAGAAATAACACGTGCCATGTTGAATGAGAAGAATTTGCCAAATTACTTTTGGGTTGAAGCGATAACAACTGTAGTCTATATCATGAATCGAACACCCACAGCAACTATTCATGGCATGACACCTAAAGAAAAATTCACAGGCAAGAAACCAAATGTTTCACACTTTAGAGTGTTTGGTTGCATTACATATGTGCATGTTCTTGATGAGAAAAGATTAAAACTAGATCCAAAAGCTGAGAAGTGTATCTTCATTGGATATTCTTTAGAACAAAAAGGATATAGATGCTTCAACCCTTCCACTCGAAAATTACAAGTGAGTAGAGATGTTGTGTTTGATGAGATGGTTAGTTGGTACCCACCACTGAAGATAGTAGAAGATGGAGAGGCTAGAAATGGTGATGTTCCATCAAATGTGGAACAAGAATCACAATTAATTAGTGGACCACAAGAGTCCTCAATTAGTGGGTCCAGTAGCACTCCATGGAAAGGAAGATTAAGATCTTCAAACATTATAGATGGTAGTTCTCAAACATCATCTAGAAATCTTCATGTAGATGATGAGTCAAATGATTTAGAAAAGAGTGTTGGTGAAGAATCAAGAATCCCTTCAGTTACTACTCCCGGAGCTCAGATGGCCAAGAAAGCTTTGAAAACTCCCAATAACAATAATGGAGTACGAAGATCCACACTAGTCAAGTACCTTGTACAAAGACTCACATATGATGGCTTTGTAGTTCATCATTATGCATACATGGTGAGAGTCATATAAGAGGTTGAACCCATTTGTTTTGAACAAGCGGTTGGAAACCCTAAATGGATAATGCCATGGATGAAGAGATGGCGACGTTGAATGTTACTTGGGAGTTAGTAGCTTTACCAAACGACAAGAAAGCAATTGGGTGCAAATGGGTGTACAAAGTCAAGCATAATGTAGATGGATCTGTGAGCAGATACAAAGCAAGATTAGTGGCCAAAGGGTATGCCCAAACTTATGGCATAGACTATGAGGAGACCTATATTCTAGTTGCCAAAATGATAATTATAAGAGCAATCATTACTATGGTAGTAGTAAAAGGATGGTCTTTCCATCAAATGGATGTAAAAAATGTTTTTCTTCATGGAGATTTATAGGAAGAAGTGTACATGGAACAACCACTAGGTTATGTGGACCAAACACGACCTAATTTGGTTTGTAGGTTGAAGAAAACTTTGTATGGCTTGAAGCAAGCACTGAGAGCTTAGTCAGACAAGATAGGCCAGTATCTTGTCACAAGTGGATTTCAAACATCCAATGCAGGTTTTTCATTATATGTGAAAAAAACAAATCATGGGATTGTTGTCATAGTCATCTATGTTGATGACTTGATTATCACAAGAGATAGCAATGCAGACATCTTTGATTTGAAGAAGGTTTTGAAGCAAAAGTTTGAGATGAAAGATTTGGGAGAGTTACGTTACTTCCTTGGCATTGAGGTAGTTGAATCCCCCAAAGGGATATGGTTACTACAAAGGCAATATGCCTTGAACAAATTGTCCAAATATGGGATGATGGGTTGCAAACCCATTTCAATTCCATTGGAACAAAATGTGAAGTTAAGTGCAGATGAAAGAGACCTTGTGGAGGATACCACTATGTACAGACATATAGTGGGGAGTTTGATCTACATGACCATCATAAGGCCAGATTTGAGTTATGTAGTTGGAGTGGTGAGTCAATTCATGCAAACACCATGAAAACCACATTTGGATACAATGAGGCACATATTGAGGTACATAAAACATATTTTGCAATGTGGAATTTTTTATGAAACTAAGAGCCAATTACAAGTACATGGATACACGGATGCTAATTGAGTTGACAATGTTTCAGATAGAAGATCAACTAGTGGTTTCATGTTTT
This sequence comes from Sphagnum tenellum, assembly GCA_963921925.1. NCBI lineage: Eukaryota > Viridiplantae > Streptophyta > Sphagnopsida > Sphagnales > Sphagnaceae > Sphagnum > Sphagnum tenellum. Next base: position 21,622,723 of record OY998145.1, read on the forward strand.
CTTTTGGAAGTGGTGCTGTTAGTTGGAATAATAAGAAACAACCAATAGTTGCATTATCAGACACGGAGGCAGAATATAGAGGCGCAATAATTACTACATGTGAAATAGTTTAGTTATAGAAACTACTCTCAGATTTGGGACAGTCAGTGGATGCTCCTATTGTCATTTATTGTGATAACATCAGTAGCATACTACTTATTAACAATCCGGTCTATCATGCAAGGACAAAGCACATTGAGGTGTACTACCACTTTATTAGAGAAAAAGTTCTAGCAAAAGAAATTGACTTTATTCATGTTAATACTGAAGATCAAGTTGTTGACATTTTCACAAAGGCTTTAGGTATTGACAAGTTAAAAAAGTTTTGAAAAATGCTTGGTGTACTAGAAGTGGATTTGAGCTTGAAGGGGAGTGTTGAGAATTCAAGGTCAACTAGTTAGGTTTCATTAGTTACTGGAGTAAGAAAGTAACTAGGTTACTTTCACAAAGTTGAATTACTTTCTTTACTTATTTTAATTTGGTTATTTGTGGTTTGGTGTTGTAGTTAAATACTTTGGTGTTATGGTTTGTTCCTCTTTTCTTCATTACACAAGTTTGTGTATTTCATGTGACAAGAACCTTAAGGAGTTCTTGATGTTATGTTTTGTGTTGTGAGCATCATGTTATAGTTTCCTTTCAATAAAGTTCTATGTTTGCACTTGAGTAGATCTCCTATTTGATAACAAATAACATCATATCCTTTAATAGCCTACACAAAAAAAAGCCCAATCATGCACAACTAAAGAATTAGAAGGCATTTTTTATAAGAATAATGTAATTTTGGGCAACAAATCTCAACTTGTGACTCACTTTAGTAGGGCATTGATGCTTGTGTCACTCCAACCATATTTGGCTTGCAAATTGAGTAGCAAAAGTAGTGTTGATAGGGTGCTAACATCACTACATTTAATTTTGTTTGTGCCAATCTTTGAATTAGATTGTTTTCATCATCCCCTTATGGTATGAAAGAAATCTTTAATCACCTCTGCATACTCTTCTTCTTCCTTGTGTGTATCATCATTTATGTTATCAATGCTAATGTATGTTGTTGGTGAAACACCCTTGCAAGTTGATGGTGCACTATCATGGTTTGTAGGTGGATCTTACGAAAAATCTTGCATTGTAATCCTATCCATGCTTAAAACAATGCCATTTCTCACCCTTGCACATAATCAAATTTCATTGCTTCATTTAAAACAAAATTAGATAAAACTTACATCATCAATTGCAATTAATGGTCCCATTTGATCATGTGGTTGCATATGATACTTTCATTATAAACATGTAACCCTTTACAACATGCACAAGAACATAAGGCTCTTCGTCATCACTTTCATTTAGTTCTATGTTGTTGCCCTTCATGGCCTAAGCTCTTTTTCGATTCCATAGTTGCAAAGTTGAAGCCTTGCTCATACAAAATCATCAGTTTTAACCACAACATAACAAAAATGTCATGTGAGTGAGGTTATACCTTGTGAAGGTCACTCATGAAATACTAGGCCATTTAGCTACATACCAAAATCAAGAACTAAGACAAAAGATACTAATGCCATACCACACAAAAACTGGTGAAACAAGGGGGCAAGTTTCCTTTCCATATATCCTCCCATGATGCACCCCCAAGCCCCTTGATGGACTCAACTACAAGTCCAAAGGTGAAGATAGTAGAAGGAGAAGGAGTTAGGGCACGCTCTTCAATTCGTAACACTTTGGGGGTAAAGGGGTGTGCTGGAGCTCCAAGATGGGGACTAGGAAGATTGACAAGCAATTCAATTACTCACACAGACTTGCACAAACCAAACAAGTTTGTTAGTGCATAGTTGGAGTAGTTTTGGTGCATAGACAAACCACGGGTAAACACAAATTCACAAGACTCACCACAGCCCGGACTTGGGGGGAAGCCACCACCTTCCCCCCTTATAGTATTCTCTATGCCTGGCCACGGGGCTAACACTCAAATGTCATTTTGTCCCAAGACTCCCAAATGGGAGTCTCGAAATTCCCAAAATGGGGATTTTTGTGATTTTGCAATCCATAACTTTGTGTACAAACTTCTGATTAAGGTGAGGTCTGAAGCAAAGTTGTAACCTTTGTTAATAGCTTCCAATAGTATGTGGCATGTGACCTACACGCAAGGAAATTAGAGCGATTCCCGACTTTTAGTTGACTCTTGGCCCTTTTTTTTGCCATAACTTGTGTATTAAGTACCCAAATGGGTCATGAAAGCCTATTTTAGACATCTACGTTTCAAGAGCTTTTTAATGATGTAAGCAACTCTTCAATCCAGTGGGTTTTGACCCCTGAAATCACGTTCTAAAGATTCAAAAGTCCACTAGGATTTAAACTCCCAAAGTGGGAGCTGATTTGGGAGTGTGGGGGTCCATTCCCTCACACTCTCTCACATTCCTAGGAGCATGAAATGTGACTCCTAGGCTTCACTCTTGGCCCACACCTTTGCAAGCCCTTGCCTTGGTTGTGAGCCCAAGGCTAGGGTTGTGACATCCCAAACCATAATGTCATTTTCCCACATCCAAAACTTGATGTGTCAATAGATCTAAAGCAAATGGCAGAGGAAAATTGCCCATAGTTAGTAATTAGTATAAGGTTTTCATTGTGTTATTAGCTTGACTTGACTTTCAACACATCCTTGTTCACTTGAGGAGTGGGGTTGGAATGGTAGAGGAGAATTACCCATAATTAGTAATTAGGATAAGGTTCTTGTTTTTGCTACTAGCTTGATTTGACTTTATACATATCTTTGCTCACTTAAAGATTGAAGTTGGAGCACTTACTTCACAAAACAAGCAGACTAACCAAAAGTAAAAAGTAACATCAACATACACTTGAGCATCCATTGTTTGATAGTTTATGCCAAAATCATAAATCCATAAAATACATTGAAAGGAGATTTCTTCCTTCCACAAAAAATCAAGAAATTTTTTGTAATGTTAGAAGGCTATAGGAAGGGACTACTTTTACTAATAGTTCCCCAATAACAATAAATTGAAAACAAAGTGTCTAGACTTCAATGTTTTACCGTTAGGAGTTTTCCATTTTCCTTAAGTTAATTGTACCTTGAAAAAGAAACGCAATTCAAACTAGTAAGGAGTTAAACTAAAAGGTTCAACAAATGGAAACCCAATATACAAAAAATGTACCCACACAACATCAGCCTTCCACCATTACTATCCAATTATTTGTGGATGGATTCCATATTTCAAAACTATATATTTAGTTGCAATTACATTTGTGCATGTCTACTTTTAAAATACAACATGCATTTATACATGTATATAGGTTAGGGTTTAGGTTGAGGGTGCAAATATGAAACCCTAAAACATAAACCCTAACTTGCAAAATATAGACCTAGAAAACAAACATCAAATAATGTAAGGCTTACTAGAGAAGATTGAACAAGAAGACTTATTGGAAAAGCTCAAGGAGTGTGAGAGCATTGGAAGGTTTGAGATTGGTACATAAAAAACTAAGCAAAGGTCAAGTTTCTCCGTACTAAAATGGCCATTCGATTATCAACATCCAATTGTTGCCATCCTTCATATCCAATTTGCTCTATTCAATGAGAAGAAATCATTTTGTCTGTTATTACAACCTTCATTCACACTATAGTAGGAAACTTAACAAATAAGTGTAAAGCATAATTCCTATAGTGAATTCTAATAGCTATGTATCAAACCTTGAATAAACACTTGGATCTCTCAACAATATTTTTTCTTCCTCTACTTAAATTTTACCCTTCTACTTTGACCCATATCCTTTTTCAATTTTGCCTTTTGCTCTGTTATTATGTCCCTCTTTTGTTTCTTTATGAAGTTGTACTCTATTAAAGCTTCCTTCGCTACCTATCCATTTCCTTCCCATCTGGAAAGAGAGGAATGAGAGAGTGTAGCCCCTTTTAAATCCCCAATACTCATTTTACTTACTATATAGATCTCATTTAAATGTTTGGAAACCTAGAAGAAAAAGGCCACAAGTTGTGGATATGTAAGAATCTTAGTACATGTATGGAACATTTGGTTGAGATCAATTGCTCATGGGTTAGATAGGGGCTAGAGATAAGACATATGATAATATGAAGTAAGAAGGTTTCATAAACATACACACTACTAAAAAAATGGTATTATTTGATTATAAAACTAGACCAAAAACCACCCATTTTGACATTTGGTCGCATTTGACCAATTGGTCATATTGGTCAAGTCAATTTGAGCATGTGCAACTTGACTGATGGTTTTTTTAATTGACCATAAGATGGTTTTTTTGACTCATTAAATCAAACAAAAAATTGGGCAACCAAAAAAAAACCCCCAAATTTTAAATAATAAAAATTCAATTAATATTAAAAAAAAACCTACCCACCCCCGCACCCATGACCTAGCTACTCACCATGACCTCCTACCTACCTTTTCACAATTCACCTAAGTATTATACATTTACACACATGTATATATACAAATTTACATACTTCACATAACATATGTTAATAAGGGGGATTGAACCTTGGTTTCTTTTATTCCAAGCCAATGTTTTGACCATCAAATCATCATATCACTTCGTAAAACAATATGATATCAAATGCACTTAACATGTTTCTTTGAATTTCAATGAATTTGTTTGTCAACATTTGAACTTCAATAAGTAAATAAGTAAGTACACATGCTT